>WHYT01013428.1:111867-218185 GCA_009806455.1 Tetrax tetrax | reverse complement strand
AGGTTTAGATTAGATATTAGAAAAAATTTTTTCACAATGAGAGTTGTAGAGCACTGGAACAGGTTGCCCAGAGAGGTGGTGGATGCCCCATCCCTGGAAACGTTCAAGGCCAGGCTGGATGGGGCTCTGAGCAACCTGATCTAATCAGGGAGGTCCCTGCTTCTTGCAGGGGGGTTGGACTAGATGACCTTTGATGGTCCCTTCCAACTCTAAACATTCTATGATTCTATGATTCTATGATTTATCAGAGGGCAGCGTGACACTTCAAATCCTTATAAAACATCTACCTGCAATTAACTGCTGATTTACAACCTCATTCAAGAAGTCATTACTTCCTGTTCTTGCATGTAGATTTCCCCTACCATCACCTTCCAACAAAAGCTTTTATATTATCTTTTGTTAAATTTTGCTCACATTGTACAACAATGAAGCTGCCAAGTAACTAAGAGGTTTGGACTTTGGCTTATCATAAGGAAAGGAGAAAATGAAAAAGTCTGCATTTCTTTTTAAAGCCTGAAACAATAGGAGGGGGAAAGAGAGATTTCAAAATGGAAAATATCATCAGATACTTCTGAAACCTCTTCTGTCTTAATGCAGAAGCTAGGTCCTACAAACAGGTCTTCCCATAAAATACAGGCAAAATAAGAAAAACTCTCTGAACACAACATTTATTTTTCCTTATCCAGCACAAAACTGTAAACTGAATAATACATTGACTGGAAAATACTGAGGCAAGAAAAAAAAACAAGACAGACACCATCATTACTCTTCATACCACCTGACAGTCCTAATAGATGTCCAGGCCACTGAAGCAGATTGTGTGAAAGCTGTGCAAAAGCGTCCTTATTTTCCAAATAGTTTGTTGATCAAGAAACAATTGGCAGAACAAGGGATTCCTGCAAGACTTAGAAGTGCAGGCCCATGGAACTGGCACACAACCACATAACCAAGAGGGGCTTCTCGTGCAGTGCTGTAGGAAGTGCACCCACACCAGTCAAAGACAATGAGACAAGAATTCATTCCTGGACCTGTGTTCGGTAGCCAACAAAGAGCTCCAGAGCTGACCCAACCACAAGACATGACCGGAGATGTCAGGAGTCTTGCTCATCCACAGAGCCTCTGTTTTGGTATAAGCACATAGCTAAGCCCCCTCTGTGGGTGGTTTTGCATCTGCAAAGTCAAGCCAGGGAGGAATGTGAGAGTGATCCAATCTGCATTGTCGTGGTCTGGGCAGGAGGCCAGTTCTCCTCTCTCTGTATTGCACTGCATCAAGACAGGTCCAGCCTGCTATGATGTTTAAATACCACTGCCAGAGTGAAGCTGATGGCACATGCCAGCACTTGTCTCTGGCACTGCCGAGCTCTGCTCCACGTTCCAGCAAACCAAACCTGCTGACAACAGGCCACAGCAGCAGATCATGTCTCAGCCTTTTGGGACCTGTGGACCCACTGACACTGCAGGAGTGGGCCTGTCACATCTTGGTACCTTGTGCCTGGGGTGAGATGTCTCATCCCTCAGGGTAAATTCCCAGAAAATATGTTGAGCTCAGCAACAGCAGGATGGTTTGGATCAGTACCCTGGCCAGCACAGGCCTTCTCCTGGAATCGACCAGCTCCATCACTCGCGCTCTGTGCAGACCCTTGCATGCCTTTCACAGACTTTCAGCATGGCCTGCCATCACCCAAACAACACCACCATCTCTCTAAAGTGGGCAGTCAGTCCTGGAGCACAAAACATCTTTCCTTGTGGGCTGCAAGGATGACAGTCTTCTGGTGTAAAGGTACCACTCTGCTCCAAGTACATCAGGTCTCACCTGGCTGTGACATGAGGGTCCTCATCCCGCACTGCTATATAGTGGAGCTTGAGTCACTTTGCCGCCTTCATGTCTTTCAAACGATGGTTGACCTCCTCCAGGGTATCTCCACTGCCTGCACTATGGGGAAATGACCACCGGTAGCGTGGGTAGGTATTACCCACATCATCATTCAGGATGTGTCATTTAGTCACCAATACAGCTTTAAAGAACAGTACGATCTTCACCGCCTCATCATCTCTTCCATGAGCATCCTCAATGCATATGAATCTGTGAATATAATCAAGTAACAGCCTTTCTGCACAGGTGCCACCAGATTCAGCTACTTTGAGGAAGGAGTCACAGAAACAACAGGAACAGAAAAAGTGACAGCAGCTCATGTGGAAGGTGGTCTCTTGCTAGAAAAACAGGCAGATACTTCAACATAAAGAAATCCAAGCTGAATGGTTAAAACAAGACCTGTCTGATGCAAAGCTAGGTGCATTTTGAGTTGCATCCTTCCTGGGCAGTAAAGAGTCAGCATGAACAGTTTTTAAAGTGCTGATCAAGAATTGAGAAGTATTTTCCCTACAGATTCCACAAATACCCTCCAAAGGAGGATTTTAGGAATTTAGTGGCCTTCCCTTCACAGTTGCAGGAAGAAAACTTAATTTGATACTTCCCTGTAACTCATTCTCCTGTCTCCTTCTGGATATTACTGGAAAATGAAGGAAAATTGTGGGAAAAAAAAAGATTAAAGGGGCAGAGGAAAGAAATAATGACTTATTTTAGGTTTTCCCCAAACTAGCATGTTTACCTCAAAAATTTGTTTTAAAAATTTGGAGAACGGATATAAAACATTTTCCCAACAAAAAAAAAAAGAAGAAAATTATGAAAAGTATATATTTACTGAGTTGGTTTTTTTTTCTTCAGGAAATTGTTTTGGGATAGCAATTACCTTTTTATTAAACACTTTTTATGTATCCATTAAAAAAATGTATCAGTGCTTTCAGTGGCAATGTGTAAGTGAAGGAAATCTGCAGTTTATCAGCACAGTGGAGACAGCTAAAGTAAAAGAGTATTTGTGGCAGATTAAGTATATGAAGGAATTAGATGCCCAATATTCTTGACTGCTAGCTTTACCTCTAGCCTGGAAAAACAGGCAAGCTGAAATACTCCTGAATATCCACCCAGAGGGGCATCTGCTGATGTGCACTCTTTCTTCTGGCTAGTTTTACAAATCTACTGATTCTCATTTTCCCAGAACAATTGGTTGAGTTCCAGGATTCAGAAAGAATAATGTAAAAAGGAAACATGAATAAAATAGGAGCAGACTGAGGGATCCCATAGCATCTCGGAGGAAAGCTGAAAAGGTTAAAAATAAAGCAAAAACTGATTAGAACTGTACTAAAGATTGACCAGCTTGTTGGGGACATGCTTCTTTTAGTAGTAAGCTCACAAAAACTCAATAGAACTTGAGTTAAAAGCAGTCAATTTTTGACTCAGAAATGTTCAAACAGAAATGTTTATGTACGTCTCTCACCATCTCCTTTTCCATGATAAGCCTATCTCCAAAGTCAATTAAGCTATTCAGTCATTCCTTGCTTTAGAGGATTTCTGCCTAATGGAGAACAGGCCTTCTGGCAAATGATGCAGACCTGGGCATGATGAGGAGGAAGGAATAAACAAATTTCTCCATCTTTTACATTAGCAGCCACAGCTTACACGGATGCAGGTAGTATGACTAGAAACCATCATAGCTCTGCAGTCCTGTGTAAGGACCATCAGTGGCACACAGCTGCAGCAGCTGGGCGGGCCACCCAGCTCCCACCCTATGGTGTGTTCAACTATGGGAAGGGAGTGAGGAAATGGAAGAAAAGGGAAGCGTTTAATTAGAGTAATGAAACACAAGAGATTCATAAATCAGAGAACAACTCGAGGGCAGGTCTCCAGTGCTGTTGTATCAGCACCACTTTACTGCGACCAGCCTTTTCTCCTTCACCCACACCTCTTTGTTGAAGTAGAGAAATGCATCTCATTGAACAGGACACTGCATTTGTGTTGTGGTTTTGCTTAGTGAGGGGGGCCTAAGGTGGCAGCTTCTGTAGGAAACTGCTAGAAGTCGCTCCCCTTTGTTCAGTGGACTTGGCCGGGCCTAGGGCGGACCCACTGCCAGCCAAGGCCGAGCCGATTGGGAGCAGAATGTCCCGTGATAGCGCCTGTGCGATAACGTATTTAAGAAGGGGAAAACAGAAAAAAAAAGAGAAGAGAAGATGTGACGAAGCTGAGCAAGGGCAGAGGCCCAGAGGGGGAGGCGCAGGCCTCGGGGGCCTTGCAGGCCTCACCCTCTGGCCTCTCGCCAGGCGGCCGACTGGGCCCAACCCAGCCCGGCCTGGCTGCAAGAGGTAGAGAGGAGAGGAGATAGGATGAATAACGTGAAGAGATCTTGAGAGGCTTTTTGAGGCTTCTGCCAGCCTGTTGTGAAGAATGAACTTTTCTTGTGAGAGAAACAGCTGCAAACACCAAGGTCAGTGAAGGAGGGGGAGGAGTAATGTGGCTCCTGGCCAAGATTCCCCTGCAGCCTGTGGTGACGACCATGGTGGAGCAGGTTGTCCCCCTGCAGCCCATGGAGGTCCACGGAGGGGCAGAAATCCACTTGGAGCTTGGAACCCGTGAAAGACCCCGCACCGGGGGAGGTGGATACCTGAATGTGGCTGTGGCCTGTGGAGGGCCCGCTGGGACAGCCGTTCTGGAGAGACTGCACTCCGTGGAAGAGATGACCCACGCCGGAGCAGTTTAATGAAGGACTGTGGCATATGGGTGGGACCCCACACTGGAGCAGGGGAGGCATGTGAGGAGTTCTTCCCCCAACTGTGAAGCAGCGTAGTGAAACAACCCATAATGGACTGACCGCGACCCCCATTCCCTCTTCCCCCCTGTGCCGCTCGGGGTGGGGGGGGAAGGTAGATAATGTTAAGCTTGGGAAGTGGGAGGGGTGGAGGAGGTTATCTTGTTTCTCTGTCTCATTATCCTGCTAGTTGTAGTAATAAATGAATAGTTTTCCCCAAGTCGAGTCTGTTTTTGCCTGTGACCGTAAGGATTTCTCCCTGTCCTTATCTCAAACCTCGAGTCGTTTTTCTTAAATTATCTCTCTTTTCTTAAATTATCTCTCCCTATTCTCTCGGAGGGTGGGGGGAGTGAGAGACAGACTGCGTAGTCTGGTCCGCATCGGGGCTAAACTACGACAATTTGTAAATACTTGCTCTGGATAAAAGAAGTTTTTTTGTTGCTTATTTGGGAGAGGGCAGACAATAAACAAAATATAGCCAGGTATTTATGTTTTGCCTTCAAGCCTCCTCTTATGCAGAAATGCAGGTGAAAAAGAGGAGAAATTAGCAAAGGGCCTCAAGCTATTTATTAAATCTTCTTTCTGCATTGTGAGGAGCAAAAAGCTCAGCAGAGTCAACAGGTCTGACTGACAGTCAGGACATGGAAGGAGGGCTGAGAGCCGTGGAGAGTGTCGTGAGCCTCTTAAATGAATGCTGTGCGCCAGCATGTACTGCAGAAAAAAAACCTGGGGTGATGCCCACAAGAGAACTCTTTCTTCTGGGGAAGAAGGAAGGAGTGAAAGGGACAACTTGCCAGAGCATGTCTCCAAGACTGAAGTTGCTGTGAAAGAAATTACAGTAGAGGTTGACAAAATGAACAGTAATGAGTCAACAAAGCAGAGGGAATTCACCAAGCAATCCAAAGGATGGAATAGCTGAATTATTAACAGCCTATGTAACCTCTCACTTCAAACACCTTTGGTACTGGATAACTGAATGTTCAATTTTTTTTATTATTTTTTTCTAAAACTTGCAGGAAACTACAGGCCTGTCAGTCTAACAATACCAAAAAAAGCAGAGACTCAATGAAGTGCAAAGCCAGAGGGCACCTGGATAAATAAAATCTAATTGAGAAGTGTTAGCATGGCTTCTGTAAAGAGCAGTCCCTTCTTACAAGCCTCTCAGAAGTCTTTGAAGGGATGAACAAACATTTGCATAAGGGCCATTTACATTATATAGTCTACTTGGATTTTTTACAGCTTTTGACAATCCCTTCATGTGAGGCCTCTAAGGACACTAAGCAGCTGTGGTACAGCAGGGACAATCTTGACAGGTATAAATAGTTCATAAAAAGGAAAAAGAAGATCTGGGGTAATGGTCAATTCCTGCAAAGGAAGGACGTCACCCACTGACAGATGTGCTCTGTGACCCATGCTTTTCCACATGTTCACAAGTGACCTGGAAAATGGGAGATGAGCAAGGAAGGAAAGTTTTCTTGGCAGTACAAAATTTCTCAAGGTAGTAGGAAAAATGGCAAAGAATTACAGTAAGGTCTGGGTGCGATGATAGGTATTTTCATGAAAATATCACCTCAGTGCTTGGCAGAGCCAAAAAAACCCAAAGCAAATGTTAAGAATTGCTAGGAAAGAAATGCAGAGTGCAACAGATGACATTGCTGTGCTGCTGTGTAAATCTGTAGTTTGCCCATACCTTAATACCATGTACATTTCGTAGTTGTGTTTGAAATTTGGTGGCTGGACACTGCAGTACTACTCTATACCCTTCTAAACAGGCCTACTGGAAATGTGAGGCTACAATACAGTTTTCATTAAAAAGGTAAAGAAGTAATAACGACCCCTTCCCAGTGCTGCCTGCAGGACATCTAGAATCAGAAGTGTTTCAATAACATTTGTTAATTCTGTCTAGATGTCCAAAGATTTTAAGTTGCCAGAAATACAAAGAAAATTAATGTAACCTTGTTATATATATATATTGTTTGTTTTCAAATGGAAAATTGGGAGAGAGGAAAGGAAAATAAGAGCCATCTTTAGAAAGCTTAAAATGTTTTCAATATTTTTGTCCCATGGAAAAACCATTTTCTCAACTGGTTCTTTCTCAGTATCACCAATGCTGTGCTTCTAAATATAACTGCAAAACACATACACTGTAACATTAAGGTTTTGGAGAGAAGCTGGAAAAGCAGAGTCAGTAACAATGCCAAGCAAAGCAAACCACATTTATCATCAGCCTTCAGATTTGCATTCCCAATGAGAACCTTCAGATACAATTGCAATGTAATCAACACATCTTCACAGCAACTGAAAAAAAAAAGCATTCTGATGACATATTTGACTGTGGAATATCTCATAAGGAGAGAAAATGTGAACTTCCTTTCTTTAACTGTGGTTAAAAACGGATTGTAGAAACACTGGAGATCATAAAAGTGGTCCATCACTATGTGATCTTGTGCAAATCACCTTAATAACATAAAGATTTTTGAGCTGGCAGCCCCATTTGGTAAAATTGTATAGGAAAAAAAAAAAAAAAAGTCATTTGTCAAACTTCTATCTTGTTTCCTAGCTACTGGAGGAAATTTGCAAGATAATATAAAAAAAAAAAAAAACAATCAGTACGATTGGCTAAAAATTGAAATTATTCCTTGATTTATCTAATGGTATATCATTTAAAACATTGAAAGGAAGCAGTAAGTTAACTTTTTAACAGGATTGCACATGTGCAAAAAGCTGTATCCTTCAGTGAAGGGTCTAATCTGCTTTAAATCATGTACCCACCTCCTCAGAAGATGTAAGCCTGGATGGTTGTCCATGGCCACATGGGATCTCAAGCCACAAAGGTTTGAGACATTTGACTCAACTTAGTGTATAGGCCCTTCAGATAGAGAAGATACTGCTACTCAAGAAAAAAAAAAATTGTTAGGTCACTATTTTTTATCGTTCCAACATTCTGGATGTGGAAAAGTAAGATACTATTTCAAGGGGCATTGAGATATGTAATTATCATTCTTTGGTCGGTGGTTAGAAAAACTAAGCAGGGTCACTAGCACAGCCATCTGTTATGGTGGCACATAGTAAAGATACTGAATCATCAAAAGGCCCTTTTACAAGCCCTTTATAAAATGTTCTCTCTGGGAAGGATGCAGCAGCATCTCTGCTCAGTAAAATTTCTTACTGAAGAAATTCATTTTGGATTGGGCAGACTTTATTTTCCTGTTGTGCAGGATACCTCAGAGGGAGGTATTCTCACCTTTTCCTTGAAGAGACTCACATGATTTTTCAGTCCTGGGTTTGACCTTAATCCTACTTTTACTGATGTCCTTCTACATCCCTTGGTCTGCCTGTCCCATCCTGCAAGACCTGTCTTGCTTAAATAAATCCCGGTCAGCCACAACACACCCAAAAGCAATAGGAACATTTTTTTTTCTCCCCAAAAGTCCTTGCCTTCTTTATAGCCAAAGTCATCAAAAGCTGTGGTTCTGTAGTTAGTTTCACTTACTCTGTCTTGCCTTCTCAGTCATCACAGAACCTAATTCAAAATGGGTTTTGGGTACCTGGTTTTCAGGTTTACTTATAGGCTTGTGCTTTAATTTAATTTAAACCCATTCCCGGGTGGACCAAGCACAGGCTTTCTCGGTGTCTCCTCCCACACCGTTTCCATCCTTAAAGGGTCACCTGGATTTCTCCTTTTTGCTGCTTTCACAGCCTCAGCTGACAAAGCTTCTTCACTCTCAGGTTTGTGGCTGCTTTTGCGTCCAAGAAATTTTGCAGTCAGTGTACCAAAGAAACAATTTCATGCAATTTCGTTATATGAAAACACAGTATCTGGGATAATCCCATTATGATGAAGTTGATGTTGCTTTCCTCTGCTTCACAAGCACAAACCAGGCTTCACCTCGGGTAAAACAAGAGAGTAAATAGTGTCTGATAGTGCCCCATATCCAAAACTAAAAATATTAAATCTTCAGCTACTCACTTGGCTGCTGAATTGCCAGACTGTAAGCTCCAATCCACCCCTTGCCTTTCTCCATACAGCACAGTTAGGCTTTCCTAACATCGCTTCCGTAGGTGTAGTCCCTTCACAGCCCACACAGAATCAGTTTCTTAGAGAAATTTTTAAAAATCTTTGTAAAGGATGATTTTTTTTTTTTTCCCCCCAGTCGTAACCTTTCTCCAAAACTGAAGTGACTAAAGCAACAGGCATTTTGGGCATATTAGCCACTCTCCTTTGGACACGTGAGACTGCTGGAAACTCTGTGTCAGTTACCGCGTCCAAGAGCAGATGCTATGCCAAGTCATTCATAAATGCCAGCATTCTTCTCCCTATTTTAACTTTTTTTTTTTTTTACAATCTCTCTTTTTTTTCCAAGCCACTCACCAGCAGGGCTCTTCCTCACCCTCCCTCCAGCCGATGGCAGTGAACTCCAGAGATTCCCTGGCTGCCTTGCCTCTCCCGCTGGCACCAGGCACGGGGAACCACCCCAGCCCTACAGCTCCTGAGCAAGCCCCCACCAGGCCAACAGGAAGAGAGGAGAGAAACTGCCCACCCATCACAGCCAGCTTCTGCTGGCCTCACATCCAAACCCTCCCTCCAACCCCCTGGCTCCATCCTCAGCTGCGCTCACCACTTGAAGGAATCAAGATCGTGGAGGTGACTCAGGACGATCTAAGTAGATGGACAGAGGGAGGGTTCCTGAGAGGCAGCAGCTGGGTGCCTACCCACTACCAGAACTGCCCATTTATCCCACGCATCTCAGAGAAATGGGCAGTGCTGCGGAGCCCCTGCAACTGGCCCAAGTAGCATCAAACACCCCACAGCCTCCATTCTGGCACCAGCTCTGGCTGTATGGACCAGAAGGTCCACACACATACTTTCCCTGCAGCATACATTGAACACAAACATGTTTTCTTGCATTTGTATTGAATACGGAACTGCTTGAAGACATTGAAAACACACAAAAGCTCATTCTTTTCACCTGTTCTCCATAAAATAGGATCACTTTTGTCTGGCAAAGGGAACCACATTTGTGTTTTCTTCCATACTTCAATTTCAGTGGAAATAGTGGGGGACACAAGGCAACCTCCCTGCAAGACCAGCACTCCATCACAAATGCTCTCTTAACTCAGAGAAGGCAGGTTACAATGCCAGTTATCTCCTTCGATGTGTACACAAAATACAGATTGTCTGAAGAAGAGCTGGGCTCTGTCACGGGGAGCCAGAGAAGCAACATCAGGGAGCAATTGCCACCTGGGCCATGTCCCATGAGGCCCAGGAGCCTTGTGGGTGAGACAAGACATGGTCTCTTTCCTCCTCTACGCTCAAAGAATTGTGCTGGTCCTCCCCTGGCAAGCACTAAGGTGTCAGCCATGCAAACAGCCCCATCAGAGACAGTCTGGCTGCTGCAGGGGGGCTGCCATGGCTGCCGGGGCGATGCTGGGGCACTGCTGCTTGCAGGCCTAGGACAGGGCCTTTTGCTGGAGAATGAGGAGACTGCTAAAAAGGAGACACAGATCCTCACGAGGAGGTTATTGTGGGAGTTGGTGTCTGATTGAAAGGAAAGGCTGTGGCTTCTTGAAACAGAAAGAAAAAGCCTTCTCACAGTGTTACTGGCAGTTGTTAAAAAAGACTAACAGCCCCGATGTCCAAGGAACAAACTGAGTCAAGTGGCTTATACAGAAAATAAGCATTTTTAAATTATTCCTGAAAAGGACAACTTATCTAGAGTATCAGAAATTTGTCTTTCCATACCAGGATATGACCTGATAATTGAATCTAAAGTAAATAGCAGACAAGAAATTAAACCTGCTTTTCCAAAGCCCTTGCCATGCAGTTCTCCTTCCTCTATGTTTCCTAGGTGCTCTCCAAATTCACTTCAAAATCTGCATTGCCCTGAGACTTGAGGGCGTGCCTGATCTAATGACAAGAAGAGAGATAAGGGCTCTGACACTTCTGCTGCTTCTCTTTGGAGATACTGCTGTTTTCTGTGATGCTGTAGGCTAAACCAGATGAAGGCAAGCCTCTTGTTTTGGACAGGAGATTAAAAAAAAATTTCTATTTCTCAGTACTGCTTAGTAGTGGTCCATTATCAAGCATTTCCTCAAGATACCAATGGGTATGACATAGTCCCTTGTTTGGTTTCTAAGCCAATGTCTTCATGTGTACAGCAGTGTGGAAGCAGCACAAATAATCCTATCCTGGCTTGGAAGGAAGAGAAAACTTGCATGCAACACTGAGTGAACGTCCCAGAGAAGCAGTGACCAATGATTCACTTTGAGTAATGCTGACTCACTTCAAGGTACTTTCCATGTACACACGCACACGCTGAGAGAGTGAGTGAAAATAAATGCCTGATCTCAAGAAAGTTCAAGCTAAATATTGTTGTAACCTTTTATTTTACCCAGAGAGAAAAATCAGTCTCCTTTTTATGGAGAGAGCCTGTTTGACAGAGCAGCCAAAACCAGTTGTTTTTGTTTTTACAGGAGTTTCAAATCCAGAGATAACTGTTTAGGACAAGTTTTTAGGGCGTGTGGGGCAAGCCACAAAATTGCAAGTGCTTAAAGCCTGGAGTATGTAAACAAAGGCTTGTAAATGCTGCAGGGTCTCATCATGTACATCTGTCTTGGGGAATGGGGCAAAGCTGAGCACAATGGCAACGGCTGTCAGTAGCATTTGGAAACCTTTGAGAATGTTATTGGAGGTATCTTGCTCGTGAGCCAGGAGCCCCCAGATCCGTTTCCCTCTCCTTGTCCTACAGAGGTATGTTCTTAGTGAACTGTTTCCCACCCATGAGGTACACGCACTGGCCTGAAGAAGCAATAAGACCCTGCTCTGGACCAGTGCTACTTCTGTTTCCCCTCCCTGGTGTCTAGATCTGTCTTAGTAAGTGCTCTGCTTAGCTCTATTCTTTTGTTACTCATCTATATCTGCTGCAGCCTTGTCACACTGTCAGTTTACACTTTTTTTTTTTCTTCAGTCCTCTGCTATTTCACAGGCACATACCACTGTTTTGTGTACACATCTCATGGTCACTGCAGCGACACATTTCTGTGCTGCACAAAGTCATACTGCCCCAAGACACAGCCCTTCTTGGAAACACCTTCCAGGTCTGAGAGACGTCTTTGGCCAACTCACTGGATTTGTGGGATCTCCACGCTGCTCCTCAACAGGTCTGAACACTTGTGCTCTGTGCCATCGTTGCCAAAGCCAGCAGGAAGCGATGATTGGACTTGATGATGGTCTTTTCCAACCTTAAAGATTCTATGATTCTATTATGTGCTATTCCCTTCAGCTCCCTGGCAGGATCAAATTGCAGACAGAGTGAGTGCCACTGCTTTGTGCAATATCGTCACAGATGCTTTCATGGTTTTGGCATGGGAGTTGGTGAGGTGGGGTTGCCTCTCTTTCCTGTGTTTCCTTAATCCCAATTTAATTCCTTATAAATTAAAAGCCTAAGAAAGCAGCAGCATTGTCTCAGAGCTCCCAACAGAGGCACAGAGCTGTGCTAAGTTGCTCTCAGGAAGGTGCTAGGAGGCTGGTAGGATGGGGTAGGAGGCAAGGCTTATGGCCAGGAAGAAACCACGCTGTCAGGCAACAACCGTGAGGCTAAGCATGCCTTGCAGTGCTGAGTTAGAAGGCAGATCTTCACACAGTTGTCCCTGCAGTGCCTTTCACTGCCGTACTCCCTTCCCTGCATACTTGTGCAATGGATGTTGCTGGTCAGAAATCATATGCCAGTCTGTGCACCTGCAGGGAAGTAGAGTAAGTCCCTGCAGCCCTTAATTACCCCCACCACATGTTGGGCAAGAGGCTGCCACTGTGCCTGGAGCTGAGCACAGGTACTGCCTGCCAAGGGGAAGGACACAAAACACCTGCTTCAACGCAGGAGCCAACGGGCTCTTCATTAATTAAATCAGATAGAAATAAATAACGCCAATGATAATAAGAAAGAAAAAGTGAGTCCAGATTATTAATACAAAACAGATCCAAACTGCTGATACACAAAAGTTTTCCATTGACAACTACCCCCCTCCCTTCCCTTTCCCTGATTTTGTTTTGAAACTTCTCATTGCCACATGTTATTAAATGGAAAGCTTTTGCCCTCTAGCTCTTCAATGCATCCAAAAGGTGATTTTTCTGCCCTTTACAAGCAAGAGTCTGTGCCAGCACTCCTGCATTGCGCAAGGGAAAATGAGGCATGGGAATTACAGTGAGCTAAGCGCCGCAGCTGTGGCAGCTCAGAGGCAACGCTGCCCTCTCCATTTCACCACAAAGTGGCACAGGCTGGCTGTCACCACCTCAGGGACTTCAGGTTGTCCGCACGGCAATGGGATCACCCCAGTGCAAGGCATACAACAGTTGCAATGACCTGCAGCAAAGCCTCCAGATGAGGTCAGATCACCCAGACCCTCATGTGCCCGCTCTCAAGCCAGCTGTCCCCGGCACTGCTCAGAGGTCTGCCCAAAACTGTGCCAACCAGTCAGCTGCTGTTACAAACATAAAAGGTTTGAACAGCCTCGGGTGCCTGTTTATCAGCAGGGCTGGGGAAGAGGGGGATTTGTGCCTATGGGCAGCAGAGGTGGGAACCCACTTTGTGGAGCCAGAGGCAGAAGGGGAGAATTTCCCCACCAGTTTCTCTGGGGCTACAGCATCCTATAGTCATCCTGCTTTCCAGCCTGGCTCCCTCCTTGCCAAACTAGAACCATTCCAGCCCACCAGCAGCCAGCAAAATCAGCCAGGTATCCTCAGGCCAGTGATATCTTCCCAACCTCCTGGATGCAGACCGGAGGGAGATGGGGGCTGGGTTGGCCAGGGCTGGCCCTCGAGCATTGCTGGTGCTGGCTGAGCTGGGTATTTCTCATCCTGAGTGGGAGCAGCAGACTTGACACTCCACCAGGAGATTTCCACATGGCAAAGGTTTTGTCAGGGATTTCTCAGAGGCTCTCTTTGGAGAGAACACGCTGTGCCTGACCTCCCTGTGGTTCACTTGGCTCAGAAGACACCTTCTTGTGCTGGATTGTGCTTCTCCTCCCCTTCCCTCCCTGCCTCTGACTTTCTCTGTGAAGAGAAAGAGCAATTCAACCAGTTGCCCTCCTGAGAAGTGACAGCCCGTGTTCACAGGAGAGGAGAGGAGAGGAGAGGAGAGGAGAGGAGAGGAGAGGAGAGGATGAGGGGGAATATTCTCGCTCTCACCTCTGACAAGGCGGCAGGACTGTGCAGCTCTGCACATCCAGCATCCCTGCAGGACGGCATTCTGCAATGCACTGTTCCAGCATCGGAGCCAAGTGCAGCTATGAGAAATGAAAACTCATGTATGTATAATCTTCACAGGCGCTATCAATGGTATGAGGCAAAACAGCTTTGAAAACACTTACTCATGTTCCAGCAACTCCCAATGCTGGAAACATCATCAATGATAAATCATATCTTTCAATTAACCTTGATTTTTTTTTCTTCAGTACAAAGGTAGCCAAAAAATTTATCATATTACAAATCTCTATGTATTTTTGCCATCTGTTAGTCCTCCTTATATTTTTTTTCCTTAGGTATTTTTCACATTTATTTGAAAGACTTGAGGAAGGGCACAGTCACTTCCCAGAAAATTCAGCATCAAAGGCTACAATAGAGACAGCTTGTCCCCGAGCAGAGGGCTACATCAGTTTAATGTTTTGTCAACACCTGTACTACTCAGAATTTAAGTTTCCAAATGTCTTGGTCTTGAGTGACTGCTGCTCATAAAACTCAGTATCAGCAGAGTGGTAAGAAAGGCAAGTTCTCACTTAACTATTGAGCTGAGAAGTTAAAAGAGAGCAGTTTAATGCATAGCCTTTTCTCCTACAAGACTCTGCCATAATACTGACCATCTAATTTAGACTCAGAAGTCACTTGGACCTCAAGGTGCATTTCTGCAAGTGGAAGTACTATCCAATTCGCAGATTATGTATGTACGCACAGAGGCAGAAGACTGCAAACTGGAAACAGCAAGGTACTCTTCAGCACAGCAAGACCTTCTGGTTTCGAAAAATCTTTAAAACTATCCCTATAGTTTTAGATCCTTAGTACCTCATATATGTCACCTACCCAACTGACTCCCTAATCCTCCTCTGTATGGGGTTTTTAGACAATTCTTTCAACATTTATCTCTCTACTCCAAACTTCCAAAGACATTTCAGCTCCAATCCTAATATTGAACAGGTTTGTAAATACCTTTGAACATCTGTTCTTCGGTGTCCCTCAGATAAAACAGGCTTAAAAATGGCTCCACATCTTCTCTACATGCTTCTCCTGTAAACACTATACTCTAGTCTTGATTGGGCCCCTCACACAGGTAATGATATATTATACGTCTCGTTTGGGAATTCAGTCTCTTCATGGTGACACTCAAGGCTCAGCATGTTTTTGTCCATGCAGTCACACCTGTGCACCCCAAAAGCCCCAGGAAAGGTCCAGTGATGCAGACCATCTCCTAAAGGGGGAAAAAGGAGGAAGGGAGCAAAACACCTAAAACCTAACCCAAGGTATTGTTAACTCCCTGTTGCTCAGTTGCACCTCCAAGCAATGAGGCTCCGTAAGAGAGTACACTTTCCCCTTTTAATAGTCCTTTACTTTCCAGTGTCCTCTAGGACTGCACGAGTGGTAATAACTTGTTTGTTTAGGGTGGTTTTATGAATCAGCCTGCATTTACTGGCTTGACATACACAAAGTCTGACATTTCACTATGTCTAGGAATTCCCTGCATCTTATTTTGCTACAGCTTGGGCTTTGCTAAACAGAAAACAGATTCAAAATGCCCTCCATAAGGTATGTGGAGGCAGCACTTGTCTAGACTATCAGTAGTGTAGGGAAGGGAAAACAAGGAGGTAACCCTTTTAGACACTAATAGTGTGCATCAAGGAAAGAATGCCTCAAGTTTTATTTGAGTAGGTCTTCTTAGGAGCAGTTGCAATAGTGAATAACTGACCAGGGAGGCGCAGAGATGGTCAGGTTTGATTTGCCGCCTGTTAGTAGTAGCTCTGACACTGATCCACTGGGGTCTTGCAAGAGGTCATTAGGAAGACACCAATCTGACTCCACAGCTATGTCTCACACACCATCCCAGCTACTGGAAATGTCAGCTTACCTGCCAGCACCCACACGGCACTTGAAGGACATCTGAGCCCTACTTCACCTGCTGCTTCCAGCAATGCACCTTTCATGCGAGAAAGGCAATAGTTGTCCATGAGTGTCCAGGAAGTGGGAAAAGATCAGCTTCAAGATCTTTATTTCTTGTTCAGACTTACAAGATATTCTGGATAGGAAGGATAAGAAAACATGGACAAAGCTGGGAGTTATGCCATTTGCTTTCTACAGTCACTGAAATAAGCAAAATTAAGTTTGCAATTAAGATAGCCTTATTACTACTACATCAGAAATGCCTCCATTTTTTTTCTCCACCAAAATGTCATCTTTTCAATGAACCCGTTTAACATGAACAAGAGAATCCGCCTCTTCCCCTTCACAGACATCTGAAGAACTTTCACCAGACCAATCTATGAAACTGGTGTGACTGGATCCCCCCACGCCAGCTTCCGCATGAGCTATTTGTAGACCTGATTTCAGTAACAAAGGAATTTCTGTAGAAATGTGGCTGCTTGTTCATACTCTAGAAAAACAAAGAGGAATTGCTTTTTCATCAAACTGTTGGCTGCAAAGAATCCAGCCTGTTATAGTGTAAGGTTTGTGTCTTAAATTTGCATACCAGCTCTTGACTCTCTAATTAAATCTCCAAGGCTCTGCTGGCTCTTTTACCAGCTAATGCACTGGCTCCCGGACCTAATGCACTGTTCTCAGCCTTATGAAGGGTGGCCGTCCTGACTGTCTTGAGCTATATCATGAAAACTTCATATGGCAAAGAGCTGCAAAACATATACCTCATACCTTAGAAAGCTAAGGGGCCAGAAGGAAGCCGGGATTCATTCCCAGAAAAGGCATTATAATGACCTTCCCAGGGAGATGAGGGAGACAGGCTGGCTGGATAGGCACTTGTGTGCCAGGGTGACCCAGCAATGTCAATTTCTTCTGCCTCAGCTGACTGAGTTCCTTTTAGAGCTTACAATACAGATCACCAAGCAGCCATCACATCAGCTGTCGTTACCTGAAATAACTCCAGCATAAGGGCTGTGCACGAATTGCAAACCTCACAGGACAATTTCCACCACACTCTTGCAGTCCCTGCAGGTTTCCAGCACACTGACAGAGAAAAATTGGCATTTTGGCATCCTTCCCTACAGGGCATATCTTATGTGGTGATTGGCCTCCTTTGGAAATGACTGAATAAGAGCCTTTGGTCAAATGCTAGATGCAGGTAAGTTGAGTACAACTTTCCATGACTTGAGAGACAGCTGTGTCACTCTAAAGGACAGAATTTCAGTTTAACGTTTCTGATCCCCCTACAAACCCAACATTTGAAGTAAAAAGTAGGCTGGAAAGCAAGCAAAGTGATTTCACTAGTTGTTGAATGAGTTGCTCAACCCTTGTGCTGCTGAAGGGAAAGCAGTGAATTCAAAATAACAGTCCAGCTCTATTCCACAGATGAGTCTTTAGTAATGTATAGAAGACACGTGGTAGTGAAGGATTTTCCCCCATCCCCAAATCCCCTAATCCTGTGCTAAACTATGTGACTGTGATGTGTGAGTTGCTCGAGGCTAGAACTTGCCCAATATCATGGAAGATCCCATTGGCATGGTTTCCACAGCTCTTCTGCAGATCTGAAAGGTTGTCTCATTGCTCAGGAACAGCTCGAAGAAGCATTATATAATATTTCAAGCAAAGCCTTCTGGAGGAGTTTCAGAACAACGCTACGGCAAAGCTCTCCTGTGAGATTACTTGTATCTTCAGTAGCCTAACTTGAGCTCCTAAACTCATTAAGAAACATGTCAGAGACACAACAACCCCACCTCAGCCAGAGACATTAGGGACCTCAGCACCACGCAATAATTTCTGTGCGTCCCTCATGGAAGTCATCATTTTGCTGTTAGAATTTCGCTTTGTCCTTTCTTTTTCACCTCTCACAATTACCACTGCAGAGTGTTTGTTGCTGACTTCTTAAAGCAGGAAGTATTCAACTTGTCTCTGTGGATAGCAAGTGTGTTGGCTTTATGAGCTTTTTCATCTTATTTTCTCCTCCTGTCCTGCTGAGGTGGGGGACTGAGAAAGCAGCTTGGTGGACATCTGGCCGCCAGCCAGCGTTAACCCACCACACCACAACTGGTAATGTACATGCTGGCAAGAGGTCTTCCTCCGTACCAAAATACCTGGAGGAACACGTGGGTTAGGTAAGAGATCCAGTCCTGATACAACTGTGAAGAAAAGGGTGTTGTGGCTACGTGACAGAGATGAAATGAAAGCATTTATCATTTCACTTGGGTTTTTACCTAGGTTTTGTTCTTGCAGGAAGATGAAAATATTAATTCAGGATTGTTCAAATTTTTTTTTGTTACCCATGTTTCATACACAGGTAATGCTTTCTTCTTTTCATGTACAAACATTTTTATTCTGATAGACTCCGCTAATATTCAAAGCAAATTATTCTTTGATGAAAGATAAATGTCAGCTTCTTAAATGTTTCAGTGATAAGCATGCAGTTTTTCCCTTTCTCCTTAAGGTGCTGGCAAAATAGGAAAAGCCAATGTAGATTTGACATTTTTCCCGAAAGAAGTAGTCACTTCTTTTTTTTGTTAAGAATGCCCAGATTCAATCATTCATCTTTTCTTTAAAAAAAAAAAAGTTATGAATTGCACATCAACCATGAGCTATACATGTGCTATAGTAAGTACATTATCCGGATTTTGAATATGAAATTACTATTTATGTCATCCAATTCATTCTTGCAGAATTGCCTAGGCACTTGACTAACCACTTGCATATAAAAATGTGTATTTTTGCTTGAGCAATTGAGAGCTTATATTTAAAAAGTAAAACAGCCCTCCAAACACGTTAACTACATATTCTAAGCTCTAGAATTATTATTGTTCAGATGGTTGAAACTGAATGCTGTACTCCCTGTTCAAACAAAGCTTCATTGGAGCCTGAGTACTGAATGCATCTCAGTCAATTTTTTCTTTAAGTCAGTAAGATATATTATTTATTTAAAGACAGAGCTGTGCCTACATAGAGGTTACAGATAGTTGTAAAGCAGAATTTCTCTTTCCCTGAATTTCCAGTGATTTTTCCAAAATCTTTTTCTGAAATCAGGACATCAACACTTTCCTCAGTCATAGTTTTTAAAAAATGAAATTTTACAGATGTTCAGCTAATTTTTAGCAGCTCTAACACTTTCAAACAGATACTTCCTAACAGATTTTAAAGAAGCTGGTACATTCCTGCAAAGTGCTGACTTTAGTTTAATCAGTGCCTTCCTGCAGAGTATCCTGTAGGAAAATCTTTTTGTCTCAGAACATTACCAAGCTTCTCTTCAAGGACTCAGTGGTGCTCCTTCTCCCTGCTGAGGACTGAAAATGCTTATCCCTCACATTTGGTGGAGTCACATTTAATAAACCCTTTAACATTATCCAATAGTAATAATACTTTTAAAAATCTACATATTTGCATGAAGTCAAGCACCAGAGTGCAAACTCTCTACTTTGTTTAGAAAAGATCGTGGAAGATTCCTGGATGTGTTTTATTTCCATTGGCACAGATGTCAATTTGGCTTAGAGGCTGCCTGCCTAAGATGGGTTTATAGTGGCTTTGTGGCAGGAGATGGAGGTGAGGGAGCCAAAGAGCACAGGTACTGCTGGCTGTACCTCTACACGCTGACAAAACCGAGGCTGTGGAGACTATCAGAGCAGCAGCGCCTGCCGGCCTGAAGCTTCAAGGGCAGATCTAAACTGCAATAGAGCCTGTTGTCAAGCGCAGTGCTCCAAAGGCAGAGATGTTGCAACTGGTGGGAGGGGGAAATGGCGAAGAGCTTGGCAAGACTTCAACCTGCTCTTAGACCTGCTATGGACAAAGAGTTTCCACAGTCCAGTAGTTTTCTCAAGTGTCAGGCTGGGGTTTCTTATTAAAAGCCATCTCCTGACCTAAGTATCTTTCTTGGGAAAGCAGGTTCAACACTTAGATCCAGCCTGAGCTGACAGCTTCATGCTATCCCAACTTGATTACTTCCATCTGAAGTTTGATCCTACAGTTATGAAGGTCTCTTTAATTAGACAATGTTCATTTCATTAACTCTGCTTTCAGAATATAAGAGCTAACAGCAGGGACCGATTATTCTTTTCAGGGCAATGTAGATTTTTTTTTTTTATGATCTGGTTGGGAAATACTTTTGGGAAACACTTGTTCAAAACAAAACAAGACAAAAAGGAGGATTTTTCTAAGCCAAGAAATAATACTCCTAAAGAAATATTTTGGCTAGAGAAGGTTGTGCTAGGGTGGTACTAATGATGTACCTTTGTTGCTGCTCTAAATTCAGGGCAATGAGAAGTGCAGCAAACTGGAATCACTGTACGCCATGGGGTGATTCAGACACGCACACAACATGGGGCTATCTGCATACACCCCTACTTATTCTCCCCTTCTGTTCTTCCCTTCTCCACCAGCCAGGCCTCAAGCACCTTCTAAATTGATGGCATACACATCAACACACACAGGCTGTGAACTGGATCTTGCAGGTTTGCAGTGTATGTCCACTCACCATGTTGAAATGAAAACAGATAGAGTCAGGAGGGTGTAGACAGCTCTGTCCCCCAGATCTATGCTGCTAATTGGGAAGATGCTTTTTTTAAAAAACAAACAAACAAAAAAAAAAAAAAGAAAAGAAAAAAAAAGAATTGCCAAGATCTCAGGTAGGAAGGACAGTAATGTGTGAGAATATGGTTGAGAGGGGATATTAAATTTTAAATTTTATAACAGCAAAGCAGCACAATTAATGGGAAATCTTCTGAGAGAGAAGCAGGATATTGAACTCCAATTTGATCATTCAGCCTTAGGATAGCAATATAAGCAATATTAGCAGACCAAATTTTGCCTCCAGTATTTAAGGCTTTCTAATAAAAATCTTCACTGAAGCATGCTGAAAACAAAACACCTTTTTCTGGGGGGTCTACTTCTGAGAAGCTCTGGGAGAGAAGGGTGACACTTCAAAGACACCAGATAAATGGATGCTAAGTGTTCAGAAACCACCTGACCCTGACAAAAGTTCATGCTCCTGAGCTTTTGCCACTCCCAGGGTAGAGCTGGTCTCCATGTTTGGTGACAGCCTGCAATGCAGCTGCTGGAAAGGCTTCCCCTTGGCACTGACAGGCTCTGGAGCAACTCCGGAAGGCAGGGAGAGCTGCGGGAAAGCAGGAGTGGGCAGGGTGGGAAGAAGTGCGTGCAATGGAGCTGGTGTCCCCCACTCCCTCCATGCACTTGCTAGCTCTTTTTGGTATTTATCTGGGAAGGAGAGCTCTTCAGCTGGGGCAATGCCAAGGGAAGGAGGCAGACCAAGCATAGTGGAGACTGAGCCACTTGGGCCTGGACCACAAGGCAGCAGGGACCAACAGGAGCCCCTCAGACACCCCAGATTTTATGTGCTTTGCTCCATTTGCAAAGCATGGTTCATTAGACCCTGGTCAGGAAAGGGAAATTCACCATTCTTAGGACCTGACTCAGAGTTTCCATCAATATCAGCCCATCAACTTCTAATTTCATAGTCTTTCTGGTTTGTGGGAAGGGATTCCAACTCAAGGCTTTAAAAATCTAAGTCCTTTTATTTTAAAGGCAGCCCACAGCACATTTCAGCTCTATGGCCACAGACGCACACAGCACCAAAGGTACTGCTGGCAGAGCAAGGCCCCTGCTCTACTCTTACACGCAGGAAACGAGAGGTTGCCATGACCAAAGAGCAGCCTGCAGCAGCCTGGATGCAGACCCTTGATGTTTCTGTCAACGCGACTTGTGGCTGTGTAACCTGGCCCAAAGGCAAAAACTATCCAGATTTAATTTTTTAATCTTATTCTTTGGGGTCCTCTATTTTTCAGTGTAAGTGTTTCATTATGTTCTATAGTGCTTTGTCTCTAGGAGAGCTGTATATGGGTTTTTCTTAACAGCAATGCTCCAATTGATGCAGATTTTTCTATGATAATCTGAGTGCCTGATAGTACTGCGATAGCCAGGATCAAGAAGAGAATGAGATCACACTATACTGCAGAGTGAAAACCTGGCAGCTTTTGCCATTGGATTTTGTGGAACCAAGATTTTGTCCTATAAATCCCAGAAGTGCCTCCAACTGTAAGAGCAGCAGCACACAACAAGAAGGCTGAGACAGTCTGTCAGGGGCAGTAAACCTGGATGAATCGTGAATGTTGCAACAAACGAGTGTGTCAAACAACATGCATAACTCTGTTTCCTTTGCTGGGGTGTGAGGGAGTGCAGAAAGAAAAATCAGGATGAAGAACCTCAATGCTGCCAGGAAGGAGGCAGTTGTAGGAGCCCTGTGCCACTGAGTGCCTGCATGAGGCTGCACAATTCACTCCTGTGACTTCTTCATTCACAGCCCTTATCTTGTCCCTCACATCAGATGTCCAAATGAAGACTTCACAGTATTATGTGTTTTGACTACCTGTTATGCTATCTAATGCTTAGGATGACAAAAAAAAAAAAAGGTCCTGGCTATCTCGCACTGGGCCCCTAAAGCTTGAGTGTATTTTTTGTCCATAGTATCTTTCTCTGCTCTTCACTTGTATGGGGGGAACAGACCCAGATGTGACTTTTTCAGATGCTGTGATGAATCACGGGCAGCAGGAAATGGAGGAAATTTACACTGCTCTCTTTGGATGGGGTTTGTGTGCTATAAATACAGCACGAGGAGAGTTTCTTCTCTGTAAAGAGGAGAAAACTTTTCATAACATCTCATTAAATAAGCTCATATGGTTCCATGTACAAAATCAGCTAAGATTCCCACAGAAAAGAGAGTACAAACTTGTAGTTAAAACTGTGTTGTAATGAAGATATAATGTAGAGTTAAGGTGGGCCCAAACTGCAGAGAGGAGCTCATCAGCCCGTTAATACCTGGTCTTTGTGCTACCCTAATAGATTAGGATTCGGCAGGGCCACCCAAATTAAATTTTATAAGGGCAGATGGTACTCGTGAAATGAAGTACTTTTAATCCAGCTGCAGGAAGTCAAGCAATAAGCAACCTGCCACAGGGCACCGGGAGGCAAAAATAATCTGCCATTATCTGCCAAGGAGTTGTGATCCAAACCTGGGAGCCCTGAGATGGGTCTGCTGTCCCGCTGCTGGGCTGCTTTCTGTCCTCTGTTCCTCCAGCTTCCCAGCCCAGGGAAAAGAGAGGGCTTTTCTCCATGTGTGCAAGCACAGAGTGAGTGGTTAGAGGGAGATAACAGATGCCTTCTAGCCCGTGAGGGAGATGTTGGGTGATGTCGACCTGCACTCAGAGGTAGGAGAGAGGGCAGCATCCTTGGGAATGCAAAACCTCATCAGCATCACTCTGGTTTGTTTCCCTGGCCCATACCAAAAAGAATATGTCAAGAAAGGTCTTTTATGTAGTGGGGAGGGAGGAATTGTAATCCCGTAGAAATTAAGCCAGAGTGTTCGCTCTTTATCTCAACCCTGAAGGGGCCGGGTTTCAGGGCACCTCAGAGCACCTCAACAGGCCCTCTTGTTGAAAGGTAAAGCCCTGCAGTGTGATGTTTTCCTCTCGTCAAATCTTTCCCTCTGGTGAGACGTGGTCAAGGTTTGGATTGAGAGTGCTTATCCTTTTGTGATTGGTTCCCATTATGTGGCCTCTAGTGCTCTTTTATGATGTTCTTCTCCTCTATTCTTCTCTGCACTTTGAAGTGCTCTTGCACGAAACAGCATGACATAAAATAAAATGACATTCATTATTAACACAAATGAAACATTTGGTTTCAATTATCTCCCCTCTCTCCAGTTGTGAGGAGTGAGAAATCACTTATAAACGCAGGCAGTGTTTTAAGAAATTGCAGACTTTACAGAGCAAGAGAAAGGAAGAAAAATAGGCCCTGAGATACTGAGCTTGTCACAGCATACAAAATGATAAGACAGAAAGAGAGCCTTGCCTGGGATGCTTCAAACATGCCTGGATGGAGCTGCACAAGCTGAAAATAAGAAAAAAATTAAACACCAAAGCAGAACTGCCAATTAAGCCCTAAACTGAAGATTGGCTCTGCCACTGACTTAGAAGTGATCTTTGCAAGGTCACTTCGCCTCTTTGCATTTCTGGTTTCCCACAGGCTGTGTTTTTCTCTGCTTGGCCTGTCAACAGAGGAACTGAAGGAAGAAAATGTAGGTCTCTAGTCAAGGCTTTTTTTTTCTCAAGTATCTCTACACCGCTCTTAGTTGCAGGAGGATATTTCGAGGCAGAACTTCTCTAACTCATCCACAAGAAGGAAGAAGGGCCCATTCAAAAAAATAAAAAATCTTAATCTCTCTCCCAATTCTGCTAGTTTTACTAACATTTTGTCCTCTCTTCCATTCCACCAGGTAACATTTAACATTTAGAAATAGAGTGCATGGCGTCCTGAATTGAGAGTAATAAAAAGGCTTAACAGATATCTGTCCAGCCTCAGGGTAGCACAAGCCTATTATACCAGCCTGTTCCGTAAAACAGTTGACTTGACAGCCCATGTCACTATGGAATGCAGTTACCTCTGGATTTTTTCGTCTCTGCTTAAAAATGATCCCATTGAACCTAGGCTATGATGCACTGCAATTTGCATTCCTAGGGCTTGCACATGTCTTGAAAGGAGGACTACAGCAAAACCCTCTCCAGGGACTGCAGCACTGGCCATGGGACTCAGCAGAAAGATGTACTTCTCCCCTTTCATCTGATATAGACTTGATGCACACCAAAACTCTTGCTGAGAAACTCTAGGACCAGGGTTAGATGTGACTGGGCTGAGCAGTTTGCTATACACAGGCTGCACCAGTGAGAAAAAGATTGGCTCATCATGTGCTTTTTGATCCTTGAGAGATCTCTAGCCTCTCCTGAGGTACAGCACAGCTGCTGTTTAGAAGTGTATAGCACCACAACATATGGATGTAAGGAAGGGAGGGAAGCAAAATAGCATGTGTGGCAGAGGAAACTTTAAGTAAGCTAAAGGCTATTACTCATGTAAGAGCCAGCACCTCCACCCAAGTTTTAGTTTTCTCCAGCAGTGCAAAATGGATTAAAAAAAAAAAAATAATAATAAAGTGCTTTTCCCTGAAAGAGCCTTTAAGGGAATAGTCCTGTGGCAGAGAGATGGTATAGGCACTCGTGAGACAGCTGTTTCTTTTTTCTTTATGAGAGGGATTTTTCATAAGAAAATTAAGAAAATTTATGGAAAGAAGGTAATTTTATGGGAAAAGAAAACTTATTTCTTTTCAGCTTTTTCAGATTTCTAGCCCTCATTTTGTATGTGATGATCAGAGGGCCTGTTTCTTCCTCACTGTAATTGCAGCAACAGTTCCATGGAGCAGTGAAGAGCAGAACTGGATGCTTAGAGGGTGAAGTGCATTTCTTGTTCTTACCTTTGCTGTCAGCTTGCAGTGTTGAGAAGTAGATAAAGCTTTGGGGGAGGACACATACCATTGTTTTATCCTCTTTGTCTCTCTGCCAGGACACTCCTATCAATTTCCTAGAACTGGTATAATGCAGAAGCAGTGGGACCACTCTTTGGATAAAATCCCTGGAAGTAGATATCTCTGCCCTAACACTTCAAGAATTTGGAGCTTTGCTTCAGATATGTATTAAGCACCCTTAGGAGCTGGGGGCTCGGAGTATGAGCATCTTTAGAGAAGCAGAGTAGCCATTAAACACTACATAAAGAAGAGAGGTTTGATGTGTTCCTCCATCTTGTGACCAACAGGGTCTTAAGCCAGGACTGGGTGATAATAAGGAAAACTAGGCATAGCACCCAAGCGTTAACTTGGGTGACAGAAGGGGTTTTTCAGGCATCTTAGTTCTTGCTGCCCACCTTGTTGATGGTACCTGGGCATTAACTGTGAATGAATCTGTGATAGCTGATGGTCGCTGTCTCCCATCTGAGTCCTTCGCAGGCACCATTTCGGATGCTGCTTTCCCACCTCTGGTGGGAATTTAGGTCCCTGTTGGCAACCCACTGTAGGTTGGCGAGGACCAAGAGCCAAAATTGCTGACCCCCTGTCTGCTAATACCCTCTTTCCTGGCTACTATGGGAAGGTTGTGGGCACACAGCACTGTCCTAGGACTGCGAAAAACACCTTCTTCTTCTACCCAAGACATCAGACCAGTCACTCTGTCCCATTGTCTTCTCACTTCATCTCCATGAGATCTCTGAGATGAAGGATGCAGGTGGTGGACACTTTCCTGTCAGAGTGTAGACTTCAAAATCAAACACTTAAAGTCCAGTCCTCAAATCCTCAAGGGTTAAGCCTCACTCAATTTCAAAATACAGCACAATGCCATAAATGTATCCTTTTCCAGTTTAAAAAAAAAAAATGTGAGGCAGGTTGGGATAAGGGGTGCATTTTTTAGGGAGAATGTGTTTTATCTTGTTTTCTACTTGTAGGGGTTTCTGTTTGTTGTGTAGGGTGGGAAAAATATGCCCTATAAAATGGAGACAGCTGATCTTTTACACATATGAAGCCAAAAAACTCCATAAAATGGAGAAAGAGCCAAAAGCTTTGAAAGGGTGTTTCACTTAGGTTTTCACAGAGATTAATAAAACAAGTGTACCACATGATATTAAATGCAGGTGATCTTTGTCTTTTATTTGTTTGTTATTAATAAATCTCCAAAGACAGGCTTTTTGAATATGCTATATTTCTGCACTTCATTTCTTAAATGAGTTAACAACCTATGTTTTTCATTAGAGACCCACAATCACTAGCCTTGCCTGCCTCCCACTACACAAGGAGCAGAGTCAGAGCCCTGCCCCAAAGGCACCCTCTCCTTTCTCCCAGAAAACCACCTTCATTCCTCTGCCATCCCATACCTTCAGCTTGGTTTTCCAGTGCAGAAGAGGTGCCCACGGCTCCAGATTTCCCTCTCAGCACAAACTGTTCCAGGCCCCGCCTCCTCTGAAGGCTGCAAGTCTTCATTTCTCTGCCTCTAATTGCCTCTGTCATTGAGCTATGCGATGCAAAGGGCTGCTCAGATACACACCAGAGCGTGGCCAATGCATTCCTCATGAACAATAAGCTGTCACCTTTGCTGTGGTGAAGTCCCCAGAACACGGCACACGTATCGCCTCCGGGAATTTGGCCCTGTTGGTTTGTCATCCTGTGCAGCTGGGGAATAAGAGGTTTCTATTGAATGTCAGCTCTTATTTATTAGAACTTGCAGTCAAACAATAGCCCACACACAGGGAGTGTCTGACAGACCAAAAAATATGCATGCAACTCCATAAACACCTCAGCCTTGTTTTTGTGTGTGTGTGAAGGTGGGGACACTCTCTCCTTCATATTTCACATGATCCTTCTAGACTTCTGCCTATTAACCACTTCTATCTTCTGCATTGCTGCCTGGAGATATGTGTATGTCCTCTTCTCTGAGAACCACAAAAAGCAGAAATGCAGGCTGTGTTGAGCTGCCACACTCCTGCAGAAGGTTCCTCTGTTAAGCAGATACTATCTCCCAGTGCCATACTAGTTCCTGCTTATCCTCTCTTCTTGCAGATACGGTGTGGACATGCCAGGAACTGCCAGTGGGTTATAAGAGATAACAGACCTGATGTTCATTTTCAGGCTGTGAAGTAAAAAACAACATATAAGCCCATGCAATTTTGGGGAATTGCCAATTTTATCTACTTCAGAAGCAGAAAATTTTGAAAAAAAGGGTATCATTTTCCCTCTGAAGGGAAGAAATATCTTCTGAATTTTCACAGAAATTCTCATGTGAATGTTTTTATATCTACTTCTATAAAAAGTTTGAAAATTAGGTAAATGACTTGGTGTCCCTCTGAAAGAAAATGCTTTTCAGCATTGAAAATACAGTTTTGATGGAGGGAATTGTCACTTTTTTGGAAAATCCAGAAAGAAGGAGATTGCAAAAGCTGGGATGTGATTGGCAATGTCCTTTGAGCCCTTACCAGCACCTGCCAGCACTTACATGGCACTTACTGCCTCCCTGGACTCACCTTTAAGGAAGCCTAAAGGCAAAGGAAAGGCAGAAAGGACAGGAGAGGTGCTACCATATCCAGCATTAGCTGACAAAGAGCCTCAATAGCAAGGAAGATTATTTCCCTAAGTCATGCCATGGAAAATCCAGACTTAAGCACTTTAAAGCTTCACTCACTTACTTAACCCAGAGCAACCATAAAAGAATGTAGAAACTGGTGAAATGGCATATCTAAGGGTATATTAGCCCATTCTTTCCTCCAAACAGAAGTGGCGACACACTGAACAATAAATGCATCGCTCAGAATCTCGGCTAGAGTTTGGGGAAATGGCTTAGATGTTGTGCTGTGTGCTGTTATCTATATTATTTGCCTATTTCTACCACCTCCTCAAATTTCTTGTCCCTCTTTTCTTTCAGAGGTGCCCACCACTCATAAGCATTGTCTGGCTTGTGACAGTCACGTACTGCTACTGTAATGCTCCTTATGGCATTTATTCAGGCTTTGCAAACAACCGCTAGTATTCAAATGATTGGTTGCTGGTGTGTGAAAATCTGGCCCTCTTCTGTGCCTCAGATCAAGCACCTGAAATCACCAGTTATTGCCAGAAGCAATGACCTCAAGGCTCGTTACCCTTACAAATGCTACACAAAACCAGAGGACCATCAGGAAGTACACCAATGCCTCTTGAAGTAGCTATAGAGCTCTAACACACTTCAAAACAAGAGAGGCCCAAATGCAAAAATTAAAGCCACATAATGTTTGTAAAAGCCACTGAGTATGACAAGTGCCTCGAGGAATGCATCCAACACCATCCCCGATAATGGAAAAGGAGGATTTTTGTAGACGTGTTTATAAACATCTTGGGGAATCACTTAAGTAGTAATCACATGGGGATGCTCTGTGCTCATTCTGCTAAACAGACAGTCTGACTGAAAATTGAAATCCTGGGCTCTATGCATTTTTCCTCTTCTTCTGCACTTATTGTTTTAAGCTTTTTTCTAATGAGCTGATTCAAAGTCTCTCCAAAAGAAAGTTTATACGACATGGTTGCCACAAGGATTCTTGCCAAGAAAATAAGCAGGGCAGATGCTGGCTGACTTGTCAATTCACTCAGTCAACAAAAAGCTATGTGGATAATTTTGCTTTCCTCTAATGTGTAGACTGTCTCTTTACTCTGTGCTTTCTTGTTCCTGCATGGACCACATTCCTAATACAAGCTGTTGCTGAATTTCTGCTTCTGTCTGGAAGTCAAGGAGTGGTTCACCATTAACTTCAAGAACTCCAACCACTGTGTCTTCTTCCTCTAAATCAGTTCTTAACAGCTTGTCCAGCTGAACCTGGTTTGTATCCTCTGACTCTATTTCCTACTAATCTCTAACTTATATCCAGATTCTACTCCAGGAAAAAGAAGGGATATAACAAGTTCAAGGGCTCTCTGGAAAGCAAATTTTTATTTTTCTTTTTGGATGGGAAAATTAGGTATTGAATTCAAGCAATATTTTTGTGCAGCATTCTTCCCTTATATTGTTCTGGTATTTCATGTGAAAGTCAAAAATTGGGGGAAATATGGGTCTTTTACAAAATAAAAATGTTTTGCTCAAAATTAAGAAGATGATTAATCACTGCTATATTTTACGCAGAGGTGGAGAAACTTCCTTTCCAACTGCCTCTAACAGACACTTGCAAGACCTCTCAGGGCGAAACAGTTAACTTAGATTGATAGAAGGGTTTGCTTCTGATCCTCCCCCTCTAATCTATAGAAACAACTGTAAACTCCCTCATGGATTATATCTTCAGATATGGATAGGATCTGGGGTGAAGCCAAAATTTTCTGCCTACAGTGGGATTCATCTCAGTTGCCCGCAGCAAAATTCCTTGTTTATTTGCATTGCAATGCAGACTTTTTGGAGTTATTCTGCTAAAGGGGACAGACCTTGGATGTTTCACTACCAGTGGTCTTTCTTTCATAAGTTGCCACCCGTGATAACTGGCTAAAAAAGACATCATTAGATGAAATAGCACCACTTGTTGCTCTTCTTTAAGGTGGCTTTTTTATTGTACTCATTTTGCATAAGTCCATTTGTATTCATTTTGTTTAAGTCTATGTCTCTACAGCCATGTGTAGTTCAACTGTAGAAAAAGAGAACCAGAAAGTAATTTTTTTCGGGGTTTTTTTTTTGGCAGAAATTGCATTTTTTTCACTTTTCATAAATGAGTATATTTAGGATTAAGTTCAATGACTAAGGAACTTCTTAAAATTAACACTTAGGCAGAAACAACTCCCCATGTATTAAAAAGACAGAATAAAAATTCTTTCTTCTGGGATTCTGCTGAATTTCTTGGAACTACTACAGACAAAAATGAAAGTTGATGCGTTAGATTATAGATCACAATTTTTATGTTCAAAGATTAATTTCCTACATCAAGATCTTAATTCACTTTGATTTCAAGCACTCTCCCCCTTAACATAAAAGGCAATTGCTTTCTTTCTCTGTCAAAATGGAATATAGAGCAAAATATCTGGAGGAATTAAACAGTGATGTCATTCCAAGAGGGAAACACATATCAGCTGTGAAATTCTCTGTTTCTCACTCCACCTTGGAAATACTTGGATACTCCTGAGAAAATAAATATGCATTTGATGGCAACATGAACAGAATTAATAGCGCTACACAGAAACGAGAGGGAATGGAACATTAACACACCCTAGGTACACTGAAATTATTTCTCAGCATAAACAATATTATGTAATGTACTAATTCCCTTTTCTTTTAGTGGGAAAAGAAAATCAGAGTTATAAACTCAAGATGTGCTCCCTCTGATATATCTGGCTCAAGCAGAAAATGACCTGGCTTCTATGCTGATAAACCAGGCTTTCTCATGCTATGCTAGCTAGGACCTTTATAACTCTGAATTTAAAAATTACACACACTAAACATCTCAAATGTAAACAAACACATTACCTTATGACATGAACATTTGCAGGCAGGAAAAGGAAAACAGAGCAGAAAAAAAAAGTGAACTGAAAAGCTAAGACCAAGCCCTGGAGTTTGGGAAAGGTGAGTTTGAGTCATGGCTTCATCCCAAGATTTTTACACATGTGAAACCAGTGCTAGAGCTTACAATTTGGTTTCAAAGCTCTCTTCCTACACCCTCACCTTTCCGTGTTCCCAAGGAAACTGACCATAATTTAAGGACTTAAGCAAGTTCCATACTAAAAAAAAATTAGCCTGCCTACCAATTGTGAGGGTGCAGCTTGACTGGCTGATTAACAGTCATCTTAGGGCACATGGCTTCCTTATCCCTTCATCCAGATGAGGTTCGGCCATGCCTCACAGATAGTTCGGCAGGATTCAGAGGTCCTAACAGGGAATTTGATATTTCTAATGTAGGACACCAACGCAAAGTATCTCTTATGACTACAACAAAATCAGCACAAAGAAACTTGGCCTTTTAGTTTTATACCTCCATGCAGACATAAAGGACTGAATATTTGTGCCAGAACCAGACATGGATTCTGGGTGTCTTGTCACAGAATCACAGACTAATTGAGGCTATATGGAGGTCACCCTGCCCTACTCTGTACTCAAAGTGGGTCTAACTAGATTAGTTTGCTGAGGAACCTGTCATGTTGAACTTTGAGCCATTGAAAATAGCACAGAATACTCATGCCTTTATCATGCCCCTTGTCACTAGGTATCTGTCCCACTAAGCAGTGACTCCACAGTCTCCTTAGCCTTCTTTTTGCTGCCAGTGTTCTTAAAGAAAGACTCTATTGTCCTTCACTTTCCCTGTTGGTCTCAGCGCCAGAGCTTTGGCTTTCCTGACCCCATTCCTACATGCACGAGCAATGTCTTTGTGTCTTCTGAGTAGCTCATCCCTGCCACCACGTTCTGAATCCTTCCTCTCTGCATGCAAGCTCAGACAGGAGCTCCACATTTTCTGTGTTGACCTGTGTCCAGACTTGCTCAAATGCCTGTACATTGCAGCAGAACATTCTTATCTGAATGGAGGTTGTCCTTGAAGATCAGCTGGCTTCTCCTGGGTCCTTTTGCTCCACCAAGGGCAGTTTCCCAAGAGACTGTGCCAAGCAGGTCCCTGCACAGGCTAAAACCTGCTCTTTTGAAGTCCAGGCTTGTCATTCTGCTGTTTACCTTCAAAAAGGTGAACTTCCAAAGGGAAACCCCAGGCTTCTTTTTTTTTTTCAGAAGCAGAGTGTAGTCAGCACTGATCACAGAGGTCTTGGAGGTGACAGCTAAGCATATGTCCCTCCAGCAAAGGACTGGGCTGATACCTTCACATAGGCCTGAGTTCCTCACACTATCCTTCCCATTCTTCATGAATCACGGCTGCATCTTCTGCTTTTGTCTATGACTTGCATGACTGCATCCATCTCTAATCACCAGACTGTGTGGTCTCACTCTCTGACCTAAACGATAGACTTTGTGGAGGAAGAGGAGAGGATGCAATCCAGCCTCTGTGACTGTATTCTCCTGCAAGGAACGAACTGCCATCTTACGCCGCTGTAATGCCAGCACAGCTGTATAGAGTGCAGCACGCTGAATTCAGAGTCATTGCAGCTTGCAGGAGAATACCTTCTCCTTAACAGCAGGCTGGATCACTGAGTCACCCAGCAGACCTACCATGTGGCAAAGTATGTTGTTTTCCTAGAATTAGATTCTGAAACACAAATTAAGCACTACTGGGTTGTCCTGTGGCTTTGCCAAATGCAGCAAACTAGACACAGCAAGACAAAGCTTAAAAATAAAGGCTTTGTGAGCCAACTGCCTGAGACGAGCATTAACAATTTCATTTAAAATGTCTTCATCTGCCTCAGCTCACACACAGCTGCCAAAGTCTGCCCATTTCCCTTCAGTCTCTGCCCACTCCCCACTGCTTTTCTTTGGAGATGGAGAGCCTACTGCAGAGCTTGGCTGGTGCACAGTGCCCAGGAATGGAAGAGAGTCTGTGTCCTCACCCATGGGAAGGAAGACAGTCAGGGCAGCACCTCATGCTGTGGTGCGTCCTGTCAAAACAGCTGGAAACTCCAGATATCCTTTTGAGTTGCTCAAGGGGACTAGATTTATGTGGTATAAGAAGGTGAGCAGAGACACAGTCTCAGGAAAGTTGGGCTCCGCTTTTTTCTCTTCCACAGGCATAGCCTCAGCCAAGGCCCTGAGAAGCATTTAAGCCTCTCACATTGGCAGCAATAAAAGTCTGATGCCAAAGTAACTATAAGGATGAGAGTGTTATCCATGTGTATAATCTCTATGGGATAACGTTCATATGCAATCCGGATTGTGAACTGAGGAAATACCCAAAAGGATCTGTCATAAGTATGTAGCTGAAGAAAGCTGTATAGAATTAGTTGCAGCCTGTTGCCTAAGAAAACAAGACATATCCTCCAGTGGTAACAGTCCACTAAATTGTTCAGAGAAGAGAGTTTAATAAAATAGCCTTCTACCAATCAATTCACCTCGTTGCAGAGATGCTTTATGGACTTTTTAACCAAAGCTCTGCCAAATACTACTACATATGCCAGAACAAGTTTCCTCCTTTTCTCTCACCACAGCAGTAAGTAACTTCTCCCTTTCCTCTCCTCCAACCACTGCAAACCCTTAGTGTTGGGCTTTAACTATAAGCCCAGGTCTGAGGCTGAAACAAACATGTTTGTCTATCTTGAGTAGATAGACTGGAGGCTCCCAGTCTTTTACCCAAGGAAGGCAGTTTGGGCTTTTAAAGCATCTTCTCTTTCAAAGATTTCAAAGCAAGGCAAAAGGGCTTATGAAAGGCACCACAGCTAGTACTATCTTTGTAAATGAATTGCAGCCAGAATATGAAAAACATAGCTGTAGGAGAGGGTTCATGATATGGCTGTAGCTCCCCACTGGTGCATAATTCCTTTCAATGACTCACGGGCTCCCACTTCATGCTCTGATCAGGTCAGAAGGTGAATCACCAAAAATGACAAAAGGGGAAAACTTCATAGCTCAGCCATACCTTTGGTTGCTGGCTCTTCAGAGGCAGTGGGATGGGTGGTGGAGGGCTGGGAACAAAGACCAGACTCAATTCCAGGTCCTGGAGCCTAATATGAAGTATACTGAGGAATTAGTGTAGACTAAGTCAGTTCCTTGTGAGATTTACACCCTCAAACTTCAAGCGCACAGTGTCAGCATGGGCCTGGGGCAGATTCCCACCTTAACATGGCTCTGCTCTTGGTTGCAGTGTTTGTGCTAACAGCCAAGATGAAAAATGGCAAGGGATGGAATAGTAATAGTGGAGGGCTTGACCACACACCACTTCTGATCCTTCCCTGACTCCTGTCACTGCTGTCATACCAGCTAAACATGCCTTCATAGTGAACCAAGCCTTGGGAGAGCAGCAGGGGCAGAGCCCTCACAGGGAAAGAGCCCTCACTGGGGAAGAGCAGAAGGGAAAGGGTTAATATTTCACAGTATCAGAAGGCAGCCTGGTTATGCTGTTATCCCAACACATGACAGGAGGAAAAGAGAAGAGGGAAAACTCTCCTGCCAAACTTGCATCACAGACAAAGCAAAAGCTGGCTCCTCTACCAGGTTTGAAAGAACCCTGATAAATAGAGTTGACAGATGGTCTCCAGTGGTTCCTTACCCATATGAAAATACCTTGCCCTTTCTCATTTGTTGATCCCTATCCCATTCCCTGCCTCTTCCAGAGTCTGCAAGCTGCTGCACTCTTCATAGAAGGTTTAATTCTTTGGCAGACAGTACCACTCACGAGAGGTTTCTCAGGGAAAAGCATCATCTCATCAGCCTATTTGCCTCTCTTCCCCTTTCATCTCTTGTTTGCTTTCCATTCACATCCCGAGAACTCAGCCCCTTGCCAGACTATTTGCATGTTTTGTAATAGGTGCTGATGGTGCAAATGTCAGGAAGTGCACTTTGCCTATTATTTATGCAACACGTTATTTACCTCCAGGTTATTTACCTGTATTATGTATTTAGTTCTTCCCTCTTCAGACCTTGGCCCAGCAATAAACTCAAAGTAAAATCTAAGTTTAAGAACCACAGGTGTGCTTTTGAACGGCTGGGGCAGAAGAAGAGACTAAGCTGTTGGTTTGTGGGTTAGGAGCTCTGGTCTGATCCTTGCCTTGCAGCTGGCCCATTGCAATGTCTTAGGCCAACACGCGGTAGAGGAGAGGTGTGTTTGTACAGCTGCACACACAGTGAAGTGCTATGGTCTGTTTTCATCAGGACAACATTATGATCCACAGAATACGATAGTTTTCTGCCTCTCGGCTTTATTTGGTGAAGCATGCTTCCTCAGGGTACTACCACAGGAGGTAGCCGAGCATCCCTCAGCACCTTTCCAGACTCGCGTCTCCATTGGAAAGGATGGGACTAAGGCAGTATTCAGAAAGAATTCAGAGGTATCCTTACCTTATTGTTACAAAACCAGTCTAGTTCATGGTTCAGGCTGAAGACACTGCTGGAGCCTGTTACAGAAACACACACTCAGCCCAGCTCCAGTGCCTTTGTCAAAGCTGAGCAAACAGGAAAAAATGAGCAGTCATCTGAATGGGAAGGTAAATTCCTCCTTAAAGATGATATTTTCAGAGCCCGATGTCAAAGAGATGCACCAAATCAGATCTTTAGCTGAAGGAGTCACTTGGTGCATCACAGGTTGTAAGGAGCTCGTGGATGTTTCAACAGCTCAGCAGATACAAGGTGTTAAAAGGAGAGGATAATAGCTATTCACACAGACTGTAAGTTCATATTGTTCCTGTGCTTATAAATCCTGTCTCTAATGTACTAATGACATCTATTGGCCACATATTGGCCCTTATAAAATCACCTTTAAATAACAATACAGTATGAAGTGTGGCCGCACTGAATGGGCAAATCAGTTTTAGCCTTCAGCACGCACCAACAGATAACTTTTTCTTGTTGCCCCTTTAAGTGATCAAACAAAGTAAGCCTTGCCACTCTCTCTAACATTAGTGAAATCACAGAATTTTACAGAGAGTTGTTTACAAAGTAACTTATTAAAGATCAATCACTGAAGAAATCTATAAACAAATCAATCTAGTTGCATATCTGGGAAATTTACTGCTGATTCTCTCAAGTAACTTTGGAAACGAAGATGTGTAAGCAGAATGTAAGAAGACAAAATTCCCCAAATCAGCTTAAAAACTAAATGAGTGCCTGTCAATTAGTGGCAAGGCTTTGGTGATAGCCTTTGCAGGAGACAATTATCACTTTGGGGAAAAAAAACCCCAAACCTTTGATACAGGTCCAGTAAAGAGTAATTTTTCTGTGGGAAAGCATGCAATTTATCTCTCAAACCAACTGAATATGCCAAGTTTTTCAGTAATATAGGTCAGTGGGATTTTTGCACAGACTAAGATCTAAGCTCAATTCTCAGTTTCTTTAATTATTTTTAGCACATATTAACTTTGACTGCTAAAGAGTACCACCCTGATAACAATGATTTGTACAGAATTCTTGTCAAAAAGCTACTCCACCATCTCAAAGCACTTTACAGATTCAGCAAAGTGCAAGCCCTGCGCAAGGATCCCATTGCATCATCCACCAGGACAAGGCAAGCATCTCTGTGATGATGGAGAGCAACTGTTTGAACAATGCACACTAATATTACTCAATAGCTCAGAAAAGGAAGTGAAAATTAAATGATTGCATCTAATTGAAACTGCAAGAGGAATTTTGAGCAACAGAATTCAATTACCCAAGTTGGAACTCAACCAGGAGTTAAACTTGCTGTGCTACCTGCTACAAACAGAAAGCCAAAAGCATTCCAAATTTGGTCTGACTTAAATACAAAGTATCAATGATAAGCTTGTAAACTTAATGGGAACTATGATATTGTTTTCCTTTTCTTTCTTTCTTCCTTTTTTATGTTCTTGTCTCTGCTGCTGCAAATAAAAACGTGAATACATACCAAACACTGCAGTATATGTCCAAGCCTGCAGAGAGGCTTCATCCTTACCTCTAATGGCAAGGGTTGCCCACCCACCCCATGGGGTTGCTCACTCTTACTGTTCTGCATGGCAGTGCTGATATTCCGCCAGTATTAGTCTCTGGGAATTGGAGAAACCTGATCCATTCCCTGAATCTCCTACGTCCTGATCCATTCCCTGAATCTCCTACATCCAGAGACCTGATCAATTCCCTGAATCTCCTATGTCCTGATCCATTCTCTGAATCTCTTATGTCCAGTGATCAACGCTACACAGCTCAACACTGGGGGAGAAAAGAGAGTGAAGCGAAAAGAGAGACCATGGGTACATTGAAGTACGCATGCACGCAGAAGCCTTTTCCTTTCCTAACTTGTGGAGAAATATCTCTGAAATTTTTAATAACAATTGCTCACAAAATCTTTATTAAAACACTATGGCCAAGGACACTTCCTTATCATGAGTAGCCTCCCATAATAGTTTAGCAGCGTTTGCTTATCCTTTGCTACAGCTGACTTGTGACTGCTCCTTTCCATTACTATGAGCTGCTGCAGCCGCTGCCGCGTCCTGCACTTACCAGTTATGTCTGGCTGGCTGCAGCCCCTTGAAGATCTGGCTGCTAAAGACAGCCAGCAAATGAGAAAATGCAAATGGCTTGATTGCCTGAAGACCATTGCTAGCTCCTGGAGGAAAGGGCTAGGTCTGTCCCGCGTGCTTTCTCACTGCGGTGAGTCAGTTATCTGCTAACAGTAGCGGGTTTTGCAACAGGCACAGCTGTTCCGGCAGATGGGCCTCTCAGAAACCAAGTCACAAGTTTCATTTCCATGGCCCAAAGTGAAGAGTCCTTTTTCTTTTTCTTTTTCTTTTTTTTTTATTATTTTTTATTTCTTCCTCTGCATTGGGGTTATCCCTTCTGAATACCAGAGGCTGATGGGGATTTATTCTGCTATTTCCCCAGGGCCAAGACTGGCTGCCCAGTCTCAGGAGGGTGAAGGGGACACCAGCAGGCTTCCATGCCCTAACATCTCCTTTCTCAATGGGAATGCAGGAGAACCAAGAAGAGCAGGGAACTGCTTAGCTTACTTACCCTGCATGCTGCTCTGCTCCAACCCGCTTGTCCTTTTTTGCTACAAGCAAGGTGTGCTTTTGATTAGGTGAAGGCCAGAGCAGGACCTGAAAAACAGAGGTCCTTCCTCCCTCCTCCCTCGCTCCTTCCCATTCTTCTCTGCTCCACTGTGGTGGCCCTCGGGATGTGCTGGGTCCCTCTGCCATGGGAAGCATCTCACTCCATGCAACTCCACTACAGTCAGATGCCTGGTGAGAAACGGAGAGTTGCATGGTGTAAGCACCCATGCTGCACAAGGCGGACAAGCAGGTACCTCTGTGAAAGAAGGAGAGGATAATGACCAAGGTGATACTAACACGTATCCAGTCCTTGAGGGCCTGAAGCAGCACTAATGATTTGGTTTGGTTTGTCAGGTTGGCCTTTTGGTAGGGGCCAAGACAACTTAAGCACACGTTGTCTGAAAGTGGAATCCATTACCACCACAAATCTCACCTTCAAGCACCTGCTGCCTTTGGGAGAAGCCACTGCTGTGGTTTTGTCTTCGTTGGCCCCAAAGCACTCTGTGTCTGAAGTACTCGCTGCAGCCAAGATGGGTTTGCTCGCTAGCAATGTTTACAGACTCTGTTCTCTGGTCATTGACCAGCTTCTTCTTTCTTTGGCATTGTGAAATCTGCTCCTTGCCGTGGGGAATAGTCAATGCTGGAAGTGGAGCTCCAGTGCAGAGCTGCAGGCTTTTACAGCTTTTTATCACAAGCTTCATAATATCTGATGTTTTGTTTAAAGCTCCAGTTCCTGTCAACTAGCAGTTACAAAACAATATCAAAGGTTTTATTTTATTTTTCTTTTTCAGTATGAAATAATTCTCTTGCTCTCTGAGTTGCAGAGAAAAGCCTGAAAACATGGCCCAGGGCTCCAGAACCAGACAAGCAAATAAAACTTCATATTTATATTGTATTTCTATGTCATTTGTAAGACAGCCTCACCAGCATTTCAAGACTGGCAACACCGCAGTGTTTTCATCTGTGGCTGGGAAACACAAAGGCCAACTCTCCAGTAAGATTATAGCCCTGGTGCTTTCTCAAGGTCATATTCTGTGTGAGCCAAACATACCCATTAAATTGCCCTGCTTAGAAAAAGGCAATTTTTTTTTCTAATCCAAATGCATGTCTGAAGGAGCATGTGGTTCTGAGCAGGTCACCACCTCTGGCTGGCTGGTGACCCCAGAAAAATCTCCATGCTGGGAGTGGCCAGCATGGGGGAGGCTCATTCTCAGTTTCATAGGCAGACCTGTCAGTTTCTAGATATAGGTCCTAACCACACTCTTCTTTCCACTATGCCAGCTCCCCATGCTGAATTTGACCTGGAAATTCGGCTCAACCTCCTGCAGGTGTGGTGGGTGATGCCTTTGTATGCTGCTCTGTCAGCTTAGGGCAGGGACAGCCACAGAAGCTTCACACCATGGGTAACTGAGCTCTTGTGTCCAGGCATGAGGACTGATATTTTCCCCTTTGCTTTCATAAATGTAGCCTAGAAAATCATCACGCTGTTGTGACTAGGGCATGCCAGTTCCTGTAGCCAAGGGCACTTAAGTGTACCTTGCATTCAGCTGATTTACACAGAGTAGGTACACTTCTAGGTCAGGTTGACTCAAGCACTCGTGTTAAGGGATCTATTGGATCTACTGTTCATCTACATCCCTTGCTCAGGTTTCTTTCAAGAGAAACCCAGGAGGAAACTAGGATGTACCTCAAAGAAGAGAGGGTACATCCCTCCTGCAGTGTGGACATCGCCAGATATACCTGCGGGGTAGGACAGCAAGCATTCCTGAAGAAAGTAAGTGAGGTAGTTAATAACATGTTCCCCATGCCCCTGGCAGGTAGTATAAGAATATATGGTTTAAACTTTAGCAAGGAAGACGCACTGAAGGATCTTTCTCACGATAAGGGCACTCAGACAGTGGAACAGATCATCAAGGAGTTTCCATCAGTGGACAGCATTAAAAATAGGTCAGGCAAACATTTGCAGGAGTGGCATAGAGCTGAACCTGCCTTGGATCTTTCGGCCTCTGTAGATCCCTTCCAGTCCTACCTTCCCTTTTCTGACCAATTGTCCAGACAGGTTATCACAGCCGTCCATAACAAGTACCAGTCTGATGAGGGAAGGACTCAAAACACAGTCAGAGCAAGGTTCCTACTTGTAGCTCTGCACCTGTAGAGAGGAGCTTCAACTGCTTTGCCTCACACTGAGCAAGTCACCAAAAATGAAAGGTGTGTGCTCATCATTGTCAAGCAGTCTTCTCACACCTTCTTTCCTTGAGTTGGCTATCAGGATGGAGGCACAATCCAAACAGTCATTCATGAGGGCATTCTTTGGTTGCATAAGACCTACTTTCATGTTCTGAGTTAAAACACAACGATCATCTCCAGGACTTACGGACACCAAGATACTCAGAAGTCTTGCGCCATGACAATGCTCAGAAAATGGCATTATACCATCCAGCCCTCACAACCCACATCCAGCTCCTCCATGAGTCATATTGCAGCAAAGTATCTTCTCAAAGGCATAGGGAAGGCTGGCTCACTCAGACTTGCTAGGAATCCATACTGCCTAGAACATGAACCAGAACATCCTTAGACCCAGAACTTCTGTAGACATGAGAAGCCAGCTTGGAGAAATATTACCCATGAAAGCAAAACTCTGCCTTTCCAGACCCAAAACAGGACTTTGCAATGTCCCATCCCACAAGTATTCAACAATCAATTTTATTTCTAAAGCTCTTGATCTCATATGTTCCTAATGAGTTGGTGTCTAGGTGGGAGGTCTGAAAGCCATGCTGTATTCAAAAGAGTAGAGAAAAGAGCACATTAATGACCATGTTCCAGCCATGGTTTTAATAAAGCAGCAGGTACACTGGGAAGAACTCCTCCAGAGTTATCTGCCAAAAAAAAAAAAAAAAGTAAGAATTGCAAAATATTAAATGCCCTTTATATATTAAAAAAAAAGTCCACCTCCCAGACTGGAAACCATGAAAAGAAATAAGGGTCTGAGCTGTTAAATAAATAAGAAAGGAGAGTTTTGGACAAAAATAAACAACGACTGGCATTTAGAGAACTTAATCTGCATCAGAAAAAAAAAAAAGTCCTCCTCATTTGCTCTGGCTTCTAATTTTTTCCATATTTTTGTCATTAGACATTATTAAAAAACTACTGTTCCAGGGCTGGGTGATGAAAGGCTGAGATATGATTCAGCCCCCTACGTTACATAAACAAACCCGGGTCGTTATGACATCCACTGCGATTTTTTTTTTTCTTCATTCTTTTGAGTCCTTCACTGTTCCTCGCTATTGGTTGCGCTGTGGAAGCTCTTTCAGGTGATCAAACACAGTTTCAGGCCAGCTCTTCAGCTGCTAACGTGGTATAACAGGCTCGCAGCCAGACGTCTGCTTCCAAAACAGCCCTCGGTTCCACCTTCTCGTAAGTGGGCTGTGTTGAAACCGTAATATAGCAGCCATTTAAAATAACATTTAAAAAGCAAACCAGGAAGTGTCAGTTTAAAGTTAGCTCTGATCCATTAATCAGCATCGGAGACAATGATCTCGGTGTGACCGGATAGGCTGACTTAAGATTAGTGCAGATTTATCTGAGATACAACAAAAGGGCAGTCTGCTGCTTTAAAGAGTCTCTTTCCCTTTTCCTTTGGCAAAATCAAGACATTGTTTAGAAAGTCGAAGAGAATGCCATTCAAAACTCTGAGGTCATTTCCAAAGATAAATATAGTAGGGGATATGACAAAACAAGAACCTGAAAATGAGCCTCTTCTGTCATGGAAAACTTCTCTGGCATCTGGAGGTGAACCAAAGCCATCTGAAATCAACAGGAGGAGAGCCATTTGAGTGAGACGTGTATCAGACATTATTGTGGTGTTGCAGTCATTGGTTTAAGGGCAGATAAGTTCCCTGGGCCCTCCAAATTTTGACATTTGAGTGTAAACCTACATGTGTGAGACTATCTAAAGTAGTTCCCACAGATTGAGGAATGTGGGACAAAACATACCTCTGAAGCCACTGCGAAATTTTATGTAACTCTAAGAGGGACATTGCTTCCCCGAGGAACAACCCTACCAGCCTGCCACAGGGAGCCATACAGAGAAGGATAAAGGCAGTATGACTGTGGGACATGCAGCCTACTTCTGGCCATCCTGTTACACAAAACTGGATCATCAGCAATACTTCCTCTGAAGGACAGGTATGGCGAACGGTGTAGCTCTCTGTGGAGGCGGCAGCGCAAGCCTCACTATATAATAATGTTCCTTGGCTATAAGGCAATGTTGTGATGCAATAAGTTATCTGCCTCTCTGACTTTAATTATTACATTTATTGCAATAACAACACAAGAAGCCAAAGATAAAAATAAGTAAAAACCTCAGCTAATGTAATGGCAGCATAAAAATGGTCATCTATCTGCATAAAATTTATATCTATATAAACACATGAAGGAATTTACTTGTCATTTTAATTGGGTGGCCCACTGATCGTATGGATGGTTGTTGGCAGTCTATAAGATACCATCAAAAGATGTTTAATTTTATGTCACTATTTAGTTTGGAGAGATTGTAGAAACAGTTTTCTGTCACCTTTTCTCAGTTACCTCTTCCATGCCCTTCAACAATCCTCAGAGCAGGGGGAAAAAAAAAAAAAGTAAAAAAAAAAAGTCTTGCTGACTGCAAAATTTTGCTGTCTGGGAAATTCATGGTAGATATTTCAGAGGTACTCAGTGTCAGCATAGCTCCCCTTGTATAGAGTTGTGAGAGAGCAGTAAAATGCAGATATGTCCCACCTTACCAGAGACTGTCGCTCTACAGGCTGCAGAAAGGGATGCAGCTCCAAGACTGCCTTAGACTGTGGGTGGGCCATGCTGCCCTCTGGAAGTGTCAGAATCTCTCCATGGATGACAAATGGAGCAGACCCCAGCACTGAGCTGTTCTTTGAAACATTTGACTTTGAGTTAGTTGAACGAGGAACAGTTATTGCACAGTTCCTTTTCCAGCGTCAGCTCACAGCGTGTACTGACTTCCAGGCAACAGACTCTTGACTTCTAAACAAGTTTTCACTACATCTGCTGAAGGCTCAATCCATCTCTCATTGGCAGCAATGGATGGATCCTCTGGCATGGATGGAGCTGCTGGCAGCTGCCTCAAAACGCTGAGAGAACTGCAGAGGATGCAGCAGGACCTAAACAGTGAGAACTTCCCGTGGCATTGACTTTAGGCTAAGCATTAAGCTGATCACAGCTGGAGATAAATTTCTCAGCCTTCACCCTTACACTGTATCCAAGCTTCAGTATCTGCCTCTGCAAGAAGCACAGCTCTGCTGCCCAGCTTGCTCCATGTTGGTAAGGCTACCTCCTCATGACAGCATTGAAATTCCCATCAACTTCAGTGGATGGAGGGACAGATGAGCTGGGGGGTTGTTCCAAGCATATTAAGGAATTGCCTGCTGAGTGCAGAAAGCTGATCAGAAGATGAAGGAACCAACAAAACTTCACTGAAGCACTTGTATTCAGCAGACAGACCTATCCCACACAACAGCCAGATGAAAGGCAGCTTGTTCTGTTTTTTCTTTCAAACCTGCTTTCCTTCCACAGTGATGCAGAACACCAGGTCAGCAGTAGCAATTCTCTCTCTTGAAAACACTGAGAAAAAATGGGCAAGGTGGTAGTCTAGGGTGGGGAAACCTAGCTTGTCCCTGGGAGACCTGCACAAATCACTGAGGCTCCAGCTCTACCTATGTGTGTAGGTTCTTCGATCTCAGTCCCTTTCTTCCCCTCCACTCCTGTTTGTACCCTTGTTTCTGTCACCAGGGACTCAACAAGAATGTGGTTTTACATACTTGGACCTCAGGAACAGTTTCCACTGGTGCAACCGCAGTCCCAGCTGCTCCTGGAAGGTGGGACATCCGTATGGAATCCAGAGACACATGCGCAACTGTGAGGAGAAAGGACTCCCCCGCACCATCCCATATTAAACTGGCCTGAACTGTCTGATGCCATGACCTCACCTCACCGGACCTCGTCTGGTGCTCTCAGTGGTCTGTCTGCTCAAGGCTTCACACTGCCCTCCCCCTACCTGCGCACACTGGGCAGAAACTGCACCTAGGGAACTGCTCCTGCAAGGATGGATAACGACAGAGGCAGAGGACATCTGTTTTGCTTTTGCAAGCAGTTTGGAAATGTCTGCAGTGTTCCAGCTGAAGGACAGGAGGGACAACCCAGAGGACAACACGGGCTAGCTCTGGGGTTAGAGCACTGTCTGGAGCAGTTGGAAGACCCACATGCTAATTCCTGCTCCAACACCGATTCGCCGTACAGTTTTGGGCAAAGTCACTTAGCTGGTCTGCGCCTTTGTTATTCCAGTTGTAATAATATTTACATCACGGGGAAGATAGGACGCTTATTCAATTAATATGTATGCAGCATTTTGATACCCTCCAACGGTGGGGGTTTGCAGCAGGCTCTCTGGCCAGGCTGTTTATCGCTCCCTTCTCTCCCCTGCCAACCCTACCATGCCCAGCACAGAAGGATGGCGGCTGCCCCTTCACTCCACTGGACCACAGCCAGGTGACGGCCACCGGCCCCTGCCACCCCCAGCCCCAAAAGGGCATCCCTCCAGCCAGCCCAGCCTCCAACCGCCCACTGCTGGGGAGGACCACTCCCCACCATCCCATCCCCACTTCACTTCAACAAGTGTGAGTTTTCTCTGGGTCGTGCTTGCCTCTCACCATTTCTTTTTTAAGGGAGTTGCTAGAAAACTCTCCTGCTTTTTTTTTTTTTTTTTTTTTTTTTACCTCTTTTCAAAGCCTCTTTCTGTTTGGCTCCAGCATTATTGCGACTACAATTCCCTTCTCTCTGATCTTTTTTTCTATTATAGTTTGTATTGACTTAATTTGGGGTAATGAGCTTGTTTGTGTTGAATCCCTCAATATTTTCATATTTGCATGCTAAAAGCTCACTTTTCTTCTGTCACCTTCTTTTACATAATTTTCCTATTTCCTTCTTTTCTTCTTTCTTTTCCTTTCCTTCTTTCCTTCACTTTTCCTTCTTTCTTCTTTTTTCTATTTTTTCATTTTTTCTCTTCTCTATTTTTCTCCCTTTTTCTGTTTCTTTTTAGTATCTTTTTTCCTCTGTCTTTACTCTTATCTCCTTCCTTCTTTCCTTCTGTCTTTCCCTTTCTTTCTTCCTCTTCCTTTTTTTATCTTTCCTTATCTTCCTCTCTTTCTTTCTCTTTCTTTTTTTTTCTCTTTAATTCTTCTGAAAAAAAAACCTACCAGAGAATTAAGCAAATCATCTCTAGCAATTAAGGAGCTGTCTCTGGGAAACACTAGCTGTGAAGCACGCTTGCCTTGTGAAGTACTCTCATCAGACACCTTGGCAAAGAGCCATCTATTTATTTGAGAGAGGGTTAAAAAACATGCAGCGAGGAGACTTTTTGATTGTTCTTGCTATTAGTGGCAAATTCATCTCACTTGTCCTAGATTCCCACATGTTTTTAAACCATTAGGGTAAGAGGTTTCCAACCACGGATGAGAGATTGCTGAGGAAAAAAACTCCATCTGTTCAAAAATTAAAAGCGAAGTGTTACCTCTTCCTCCTTTCTCTCTTGCCTTAGGCGGAGGTGGCAGAGGCCAGTTCACGCCCAGAGGCTATGCCATGAATAATTTTCAGACCCATGTCTTTCAGTATCCCTCTTGCAAACGTACACAAACCCGTGCTCACCCTCAACCTACCTGCTAACCAATGGACAGCAGCGGGGCCCATTCCAGAGGTGCTCCCCATCAGGACCGAAGTGGTCGAGGGCTTGGGGACCCTCTGAGCACTGCAGCCCCCTCAGTCGTGCCCTGGCGAAGCTGTGGTTCCCCCAGGATGCTGCTGTTCCAGGGAAACTCGCTGCCCAAGAGATGTGCCAGGGAGGGGAGGTGAGGAAGGAAACAACCCAGGAGAAGGCATCCTGGCTCAGCCGCAGCCTAATCCCTGGGAGACTGCACCAGGGCGGTTGGAACACCCCAGCCTCCACCTTGCGTCAGAAACAGATGGGAGCAGAGTTTTCTGCTGAGGCCGGTTGGTAGCAAACCATTATTTGGGACTGGAAATTGGTCACAAGTCCGAAAACACTGAAGCAACAGTTCTGCACGCTTACTGCCTTCCAAGCTCAGGGCTTTCCTGGTTGGGAAAGTGCTTTTTCCCCGCAGGGGTGCTGAAGTGAGATGCATCCCGGCCTCTCTGTACACTGCTATCAGGCATAAAGCAGAGAGCAGCGACTTGCGCTTTTCCTAAGCAAGCAAAAGTACCTAGTCTTTACCACCTCTTTCTCTGAAATTGTCCCAAGGCAGCAAGAGGAATCATGTTAGTCACACATTAATCTCACAAAATACAATTTCATCCTAAACTCCGCTCATCATTTCTCCAGAAAGTTGGCGTGGGAAAAGGTGGAAGCTAACAAACCTTCCTAGCACTCTACCGACCTGCACCACTCACACACAGAGCACAGAAAATGCAGTGTATTCGTTTAAAGAGGTTTTTACTTTGATGAGTGGCCACGGCTTCCTCAAACCTCACTAGAAAAAGTTGTTTAATAAATGGCATGGCATTCATATGCTCCATCTCTCCGTAAGCATTTCACACACACGTGGAGAACTTTGGGGAACACTGAAATCTAGTTTCAGAGCTGTCAGAAACTTCTCAAGCCTGAGGAGCAACATGGATGTACTCCAGCTGAAGATCTGCCCCCCTCATCTGTACAGACTGGGTATGCTTTCACTTTTTTTGGCGTTTAAACTTCTTCAAAGATTGCTAGGGGAAAAGGAAAAAAAATATTCTATCGTATAATTAAAGGACAGGTTTTACATTTTTCCACCCTGCTTTCTTTTCCTCTCCCACAGGAGAACTTGGAGTGATTAAGTTACTTTTTTAAGCAGAACTCATCCTCCTCAGGTTCCTTCCACGCCGAAGAGCTGCTGCGTTTTTCACAGGCAGCTCTGCGCTCGGGAGCTTTTAAGGGTTTCTAATCCTGGAAGGCCGTCTGACATCACCCTGCTTCTTGTCTGCTGATGTTTCGTACAAGCCTCACATTTCCTTAGTGTTTTTCAGAGCCACCAATTGCTGCAGCAGTCTTGTGTTTATGTTCTGGTTTTGTGCTTTTTTTTTTCCTTTCCCCTGATGCTTTCCTGGCATGGGTCCCAACAGGCTGCTCTCTCTTAGACGTGTTTTGTGCCAAGGGTTAAGCTGGACCAGCTTGTTACAAAAGAAGAAGAAGAAGGAAAAAAAAAGAAGTGGGAGGGAGGAGTTTTTTTTTTTCCCCCCTAATTTTCTTCATTGACTTCAGGCACCATGTGATCAGGAAGCCTGGCCTCTTTCCATTTCCCTTCCCGACTAAAGGGAAACATTGTGTAGCTGTTGCCCCGCCACCGGTGGGACGGCCTCTCACGGCATTACGTAGCAGGATAAAAATAACCGGGATATTTAAGGCCGGCTGTGGAATCCCAGCGCAGGCAGAGCGAGCCTGATCAACTGCCGAGCACCACTGGCCCCAGCCCTGGCCGCGGGCACACAGACGCACCGGAGTAATGTGCTGCGTATGATGCAACTGCAAATGTATGCTTGGCAGCAGCACTGGACCAGTTAAACCCTGGGGAGGCCCAGAAGAGAAAAAAAAAAAAAAAAAAAAAGGGAAATTTATTTTTTTTTTTTAAAAAACAGAAAAGGCAAGAAAGGGAGAGCTGGAGAGCTTTTTCTTCTCTTTTAACGCACTGTTTCTAGTACAGCAGGTATTTTTCAAAAAGCCAGTGATTACTCCCTGTATTTCATGTGCTTGCTGCCGGGGCAGGGGCATCTGGAGAGAGTAGGAGACCCTCAGCAGGCTGGCTTCTGCACGGCTCACTCGGCGTCAGGTGTAAGCTGACGTAAGACGCCTTTGTCCTGGCATTTTGTAGGGGGTAGCAGCAGGAAACTACCCTCAGCCCCCAAGAAGGGGAGGCTGGGGCAGCATGGGGGTCCTGTGCAGTCTCACTAGGCTCTTTTCTCCAAATCACAAACGTGGCTGAGTACAATCTACATCTTGTCTTTGATTAATTGGATGAAAAGAGCAGCCAGCCCACAAGGCTCAAGCAGAGGCAGCAGCCTCTTTTATATGTGGTTCTTTTGAGAGTCACTAATTGTCAGAAATCTTTGGAGGTGATTCTTTTCCTATTTGTTAAGCTTGTTTTCACACTGCACCCTACGTACAAACTTTCCAAAGAGTGATACTGGACAGTGTCTGCTGCAAGTGCAGTGAGGGGAGGAGGCTGTCCTTGCACAGACAGCGGTGCCAGCCCTTCTCTAAAACTGGTCTGACGTGCAAACCGGTGCAAGTTCAGCTTTCCTTTGCTCGCTGGGGACTAGGACATTGCAGATTAGGAGAAGCAAAAATTATCATATATGGTCCAGTTACTCCTGTATTTTGGAGAACCTCCTCATCGTACTGGCCCACATCACCGTCTGTACCCTCTCCTTCGGTCAGGATTGTCAAGAGGGCCTGAAAGGAGAGAAAAAGGTACCCAGGGGACACTTATCCCTCCATGCCACCCTGCCCTGGCACAAAACAGAGAATGTGGCAGTGGTCCCGGCTGGGACCTGCGAGGAGCAGAGCCCATGCATTTCCATGGGGGCAGGTATGTAGGCCTATGGCTTTTCAAAAGCTGCTCATACTTAAAAAGGAAGAGCACGGCACATGACGAACCGGCCAGGAGCAAAGGGGTCCAACAGCTGTGTGCTTTCCCATAGCCATTCCTTGCGTGCTGCCAAGGACTCAGTTGCCCAAATGGCCTCTGCTACCTGCCCATTGCAATGCAGGAGCTCACAGCCCCCCTGCAAACCTCTTCCAAGGGGCCAGGAATCTACCCATCCTGGGCAGGTTGCAAATACCAGAGTGATCTGTTTTCCTGCAGAACCTTCTAATAAGAAAATACAAGGTTCCATGGCTCCTCCTGAAATGATGAGTGGCCTCCCCTCTTCTGCGGAGGGAAATCAGTTATAAAACTTGATGAGGGACAGAGATTGTTGCTGAGATTATTTCCGCTACAGAGCTCTGTTAAATGTTAGCCAGAGAATAAAATTACTATCTTTGGTTTACCTTGGAATTTCCCCTTCCACAGTCTGTAGGACCCAGTGTAACAAGAATCCAGTTTAGAAAAGTTGTGACAGTTGTTGGGCACAAACGTAAGCTTGTTTATTGCTTATGCAATCATGTGGGTTTATTTCAAGGAATTAAGGAAAAAAAAAAACAGTCTTTAAGGGCATTTGTAAGGGACTACACCTGCCTGGACTTTCTGTTTGTTTTTGCAAGTGCTTTTACTGTTTTACTGTTATATGTTCTAGGTTTATTCTTTCAAGTTGAGTGAACTACTGAAACCATCTGGAAAAAGATACTATTGAGAGGAATGGCTAGAGCCTCTGTTTTCAGCCTCAGAAGCAGCCCTCCATGTAGGTACTTCTATAATAATTTATATTTAACACAGTATTTGAGAACCCCTCAGACCAAATGGACTTTGATCTTATAAATCCTTTATTACACAGGGAAATATTATGCCCACTTGATATAAATATGGAGCTGTACAGAAGGATGGGCAAAGGCCCAGTGCCCAATTATCCACTTAGAGTCTGTCCAGTTTCCCTGGGAAAACAATTTTACCCATCTGAGCATTAAGTGGCAGAACTGGAGTGTCACCCTGCCCTGCTGGCTGTGAGTCTGCTCCCCACCAGTGGAGGGGCATCTCGTGAGTCACTTTCACATCTCTAAGTACAAATCTGTGGGATCGGAGCCAATTCCTCCCTTCCATCCTTGCTGGTTTGCCTAGAGAGGAGAGGCAGCTGCAGCATCCAGTCTTCTTGCATGAGGAGCAGGCTGAAATGCTCTTTGGCCAGGAGAAGTTGTGGGAGGCAGCTGGGTAATTTAGCCTGCCAAGCGCAGCTACCTGGATTATGAATGTGTGCACTGGCATCCCACATCCTGAAGCAATTCTCAGCTTTTCTGGAAAATGGCTAAATCTCTGGGTTTGTCCAATCACATGGAGTACAACTAAGATTTCAGGTGCTTAATGGGGATGCTATGCTCCCATCACCGGGCTGGCTGCTCCTGGCCATTTCGGGTGCTCGTGGCAAGGGAGCAGGACACATGGTCAGGGAAATCCATGACTCCTTGGCTTCCCTGGCAGGGAAATCAGGCTTTGGAGGCACCCAGCCCTTGCACCACTGCATGCTTCCCTCTGATGCATTTTGGATAATCCACCTACTGTGGTACCAGCACACGGAGCCACTTGGCATTAAACAATTTCATCCTGGGCTGCCACAGCCATGTGAAGAGGATGGCAGGCAGGGATGTGTGTTTGGGTGCTGTCATGCAGCCAAATCTTCTCTGCAGCAAACACAACCCAGCAAGTTTCACATGCTTTGGAGTTTTAGAACAAAAGTTTCACACACACTTAATTGGCCCCAGATTTTTAAAACTAGTAAGTAGTTATAACATGTCCAAAAAAGCTATTTCTTATTGACCATTTCCCACTGATACATTTTCCAGTTCATGCTCCCATCACACCTTTACTACATGAAAAAGAACTCCAAAACACTCAACGTATAAGCCATTTCTCTTTTCTTTTCTTTCACATGTAGCTTGCCATGTTGTTATAATTAAATTTCAAAGCTCAAGTGTCTGCAGTTGTTTTCTTTTTCTGGTGTTGTTTCTCATCCAGTAGCCACTACAGCCTAGCATAAAGCAAAGTTACCCATCCGGATGCTAACAGGCCTCTCTCTTCTTCCCATCAGGTGTCCTGATCTGCTGCTGAAAGATAAAAGTGGATGTGAACATGAATGGCAGTGTAACAGGGCCCTCATTTCTTTTTATCCTAATATTCTGATATGGTGAATACCAGGGTACCTTGCTTCTCTGCAACTAATCACCCACGTGGCCTTGATCATAACACTTAACTTCTGTGATTTGCCTGTGGCTGTGTCTGCATCTGTCTGCAGGCCACAGATTCTGTGGGACAGGTTTCCCTCCTGGTCTCTTTCACTCTTGGTGCGCATGAGCACAAGGGAGTCAAATCCAGTGTAGGACCTGCTGTTGCCCCAGCCAGCCACCATGGTTTGGAGCTGGAGTCAGCTACTAGCACTCCTCATTACAGACTTGGGAAACCCTTGCCCCCTCTCAGCCTTTTTTATAGAAGCTGCATCTTGGAGAAGTCAGGTTTGTTTTACGCTACTGACATGACTGTGATTTATCCCTTTGTTGCTCCCTTTGTGCTTTGAGGAAAAGCGCAGCCTCCTTTGCACTTCACCTTTAGAGAAATAAGTGCTCTTTGGCATGAAAGAGGGCTGCTGTGCTCACTTTCCTATAATACTTTCCAGCTGAAGGCAGCCTGAAAACACATCTAACCATTTCAGTGTTTCCCCCCAAAGGTGGCAAGCAAGCAGAGAAAACTCCCAGCCCTTCCACATCCATACCCTATAAGGAGCTGCCTTCAACCACCATAAATAAAACAAAGGTACAGTCTTCAGCTGATCTCAGTTACTGGAGCTCCATTGAATTGAACAGAGCTCAGATAATTTACACCAGATGAGCATCTGCCCTCAACATATGTTATATTATGGTTCAACAAGATGGTCTCAGTTTGCCTTGGGGGAGGAGCAGTTGGAGGAGAGAGTTGGGCTTGCTCATGTCTAGGAACAATGGGCTGCAAAATCCCCAAGAGTGAGGAGGTAAACAGGGAAAAGAAGGCATTTGGTTATTAGGCCTTCTTACTTCCAGTGATTACGGTGGGAAAGAGCAGACTGTGTGGGAAACAGGCTTCCCTACACCCATTTTGGCAGCTTTTGATTGGCCCCTGACCAGACATTTATTAAAACAGCCTCATAAGTTGCGGTCTCACTAAAGAACAATACAGAACCAACCAAATGTTAATGTATTCAATCTGTTCCTGCTGAGATTTCCGCCTCTCCCCCTCTCTGATTATTAGAGAAGACGACGGGGAAAAAAGGAGAAAAAGGAGAAAAAAATAAAAAGAAAAAGAGTTTGTATTCCCAGCCTCAGCTGACAGATCTGCTGTAGCCTCCTGGTGTTTTCATAATTAGAACAAAGGATCCTCGAGACAGGAACTGTAATTGGGTTTGAGTGTTTGTACATTTTAACTCAGCCCAGGTTAGGTATACAAGCAAACTAAAAGCACTGACAGAAGGAGCTTGAGCCCTAGGAGAAAAACTCCAATGGAGGATTAAGGGCCTTCAAAAGAGGGTAGTGGATCATATCTGATACTTTAAAAAAAAAAAAAAATTATTGTACTTGAGATTGTTTTCCTCAGCAAGCCAGAGGAAAAGCTGTGCTGCAAACACTTGTCAACCAGAGGTCTGGGTTAATCTGAACTTCAGCAACACGAGCGATGAACAGGGAGGAAATAAATATTTCAGCAAGTGAAAACCCCAAGGCAGGATATGCGACAGAGCTTCTGAATACTGACAGGGGGTGGGAGAGGTTTTAACCCACCCCTCCTGCTGAAATTTATGAGGGCTGCACATCCCAGGCCTGCTGCCAGAACAGGTTTCCTGGTTCAGCTTCTTCAAACAGCTGAACCCGCTCTGGACAGCCACCTCTGTGGTGGTAAATCAGAGGGGCCAGGACCTTCCCTCTGGCGGCAGCCCACATCCACATATCCAGCCACGTCCCTGCATCCCTCAGAGAGCCCCCTCCGGACAAACTGTGCCCTGGCATTGTCCAGGAAGGGCTGGCTGGCAGCGAGTGCTGGCAAGTAAATAATACCAATTATGATGACAAGTGCTGGAGCCCGTGCCAGGGCTCTGATGGGTTTACCGGTATAGACGCATGCAGCAGCACCAGCTGCAAGCAGCCTTTCCATGGGAAAAGGGTCAGGCCCAGAACACACAAGGAGAAAAATGTATTTGCAGGCAGTGCCTCTGGGGCTCTTTTCTCTAAGGTTAACATTCACTGCTCAAGAAAAAACAATGCTTCTGGAGACCTGCAGGCGAGATGCAGTTGCAGTGGGTCATCTGCATCCACAAACATCAGTCCCCTTTTGGGTGGGATTTTTACATTTGCTATTCTGTGCCCTAAAACCAGTTTTGTTGGGACAAAGCTTGGACAGCACTGGGTGCTTTCAGAAAATTCGTCTGTCGCTTCCCAGATCCAGCCACAGTAATGAGCTCCTTGCATGGAGAGCACACAAGTGATGGAGAGAGAGTGTGCAGGAAAGGGGCCTACCTCCATTTCATGATAAAGAACTACTATTCTGTTTTTTTGCTCAACAAATCCCAAACCCAGCCTTTTGAGAGAAGAGCTCATGTTAGGCATGTAGGTCCCAGTCCAAGCCAGCATTTTCCCATGCTCCCAGAGGGAGTCACACTGAGTCGCACTTATAGGAGCCAGGCTGTTAAGAGCTATTGGGGAAGAAACCAGCTAGACAAGCTAATATCTTACATGTGGGTGATGGGGGAAACGCGGAAATAACTGTAAGCAAATGGACAAAACACACTGCGCCTTTACAACCTCCCACCAGCAGCAGATGCTGACAAGGGAAGTGTTGCCTTCCCACAATAAAGTTGGGGTAGGCACAGCCTGCCTATTGCAGGGACTTGGGCATATGCATTAGCTATCAGCCCTATGAGTTATCCCCTTAAGGAAAAAATAAAAGTGAGAAACATGTCTTATGGGCAACCAGTCCTTTGTAAGGCCACTGCCTTGTCTCCTTGCTGCCATTCCAGCCTGCATGGTAAGCAGCTCCCTTGAAATCACCTCATCCATCCCATCAAGAAGAAAAAATGCAGTCATGTGGGTATGCTGCAAGTATGCACTGTGTTCTTTGGTTACCAAAGTTGTCCAGACAGCCATGAAGATGGTTTAAATGAGGTTTTTTCCAACTGCTGCATTTTAGGATCATGACTACTGGTGGATTGTAGATAGCCATACTGCAGCATCCAGACTACTCTCAGCTGGATGGTCCCACCATAGATTTTGTGTTAGCAGACTACAAAAAAACAATTTGTACTCACTTTCTACAGGAAAAAAACCCACATGCTAGCCACCGCGTGTATTTTTTCCCATAGCCAAACTATCCAGTTCTCTGTTTTATGTGTCAAAGAACAACAGCTCTAGAAAAATACATCTTTTATAGAATAGAATCTGCAGATGTAACATCACTGAGTGCAAATACAACAGATCTTGACTCTAAAATGCAAAACAAGCAGATGCCAAGGTAAGAAAATGGACTAATTAGATGTTTAATCCTCCTGCCAATGTGTTGCTAAGCACAGAGTAAAAAAGCAAATCTATTTACAATATTTTGGCTGTTCCCACGTTTCAGGCACAGCATTTAAGTCAAAAGCCTCTTTATGTACGCAATAAAGTTCCTGATGTCTCCTGAAAGATCTGGAATAACACTCTCTGTAGAAACAACTGTGTTTATATATCATAATTCCCCGTCCCACCTCTTCAGTTGAAGTCGTGGGCTGGATGCATCTTATTCTGGTGTGATCAGGTGCAAACTGGCAGTAAACACACTGGCTTTATGTGAGGCAGTCTGAAATTATGTAGGAAGGCAGGGCAAGAGGGAGAAGCAGTTCTCCCTGAATTGCTAGCAGCAGCTCCGCACTCGCTAGGCCTGGTTGTGGAGGGGGAAGGAAAGCGCTGGGAAGCGGCTTTTCCAGGCTACAGGCTGGTGGCCACACTGGTGGCCACACTGCTGCCTTACTTTACAGTCATCTTTGTGAAGCCTTACACCAGTCTTGAAACTTCTACCTGCAGCCAGGCATGCAGTGGCAGCAGCCTCTTAAATGGAAGGCAGGCTTTAGAAGGACAGGCAAATTGCCAACTGACCACCACAGCCAGGATGGCATCTGAAGCACTTTATAGAATCCCCCACCACTGAAGGAGATTTAAAGCTTTAGACAGTCTTTCGCTGCTAAAGATCAAGAAGGTGGAGGAGGCGGGGGGTGGGGGGCGGCAGTGACATGAATCCATTGTTTGGTGTTTTCTTCCTTGGAAGGGACTGGTTTGGGTTGTGGTCAAGAATGCAAAACAAGGCAAGAAGGGCTTTGGGTTTTGCCCAGTCTCATAATTCCTGTCAATGTTTTCATTTTCCATCTATTTTATTTTCTTCCTCCTTAGAAGAGTGCATTTCAGGGATTTTCTGGCATTCCGCAAAGTTTCGTTCAACAGCAGGGAAGAGTTCTCACTGTTTGCATTTGAAATGTGACAGGGTGCACAAAACCTGAAAGTTGAAATGGGCCATGACAACACCTCCAGTTATGGACATCTTCTCACATGAGCTGTGGAAGCATCTGACTACAGACCACAGCATCTGATTTTTGGGGCTATGTTTGCTGAATTCAATCATTTCAACCACTGGTTGCACCTCAGATGAATTTCTGAGTTATCAAGAACCAACAAATTGTTTCTCAGAAGATTGTTTTCTCCAGACTCTTCTTTTTGTTTGCCCAAGGATATTGGCCCTTCTTGAAGAACCGGACATATAATTAGAAATTAATGTCTATTTGCTTTGATGGGTTTTGCCTCTTTTCTGAATCCTGAATTATCCACAAAGCTGTTACAAACAGAACAGAATGTATTTGTTCATCAAAAAAATGATTCACCCGTTTCTTCAGGGATTAATTCTCAGTTTTGTTCATGAGTGTCTTGTTGCAAATAGTCATAAATTCTACCATGTTGGGTTCCAACCCCGGAGTGATCTTTGTCTGGACTTCAATGGGACTTTGCATGGGGGGGGCCTGGCCACACAGATCTCATTGCAGGATTGGGCAATGATTAGTTACATAAGTCATATGATGTTGTTTCTGTTCTCTGACTGGCTGACTTATGTAACTACAGAACAATAGCGTGTATTTGAATATAAAGGCAAAAATTGTGCTTCGTATTTGTTCTTCATGAGAGCCTGTTCAAGGGATGGATTCTGCTGTCCATGCAAGCTATAAAGATATTTTCTTTGACAGTCTCTTGGTGAGGACATCTGGAGTAGGTGACACTAACTGAGCTACTGAGATACTCTGTGTGAGTTCATCTGAGGACTGTTTGCAGACAGTGGCCTCATGTATTCTCCCCAGTAGCAGCTGAAATGAAAAGGAACAAAACCAAAGAGAACAACTCATGAAACTGGGCCATCCAGTGACCCAAGTCCTTGACCACGATGATTTACACCTTATAAATGTCTAGCCATCAAGTTTAATGTTTCCCTCATTCCATTTCAGGGGAATAAAAAGGCTCAAAAGCATGGCCAGAGTTATAAATGGACAGCTGAGAGCAAAACATTGCAAAGTTAATGCTTGTGTGCTTATTCTTAAACATGAGTATTTTCCCCACTTGTTATTTTTGTTAAAAACTGAACGTGATTTCTGTTCGGAGAGGGAAAATAGGAATCTAAAGCTTTTGTTTTCAGATGATATTTTATTTTTGTTCATCTATCCAATTAATCTCCAGAAGATTTTATCACAGTCTTCTGGAGATTTTATCACAAGTTTTCATTTTTGGTTTTGTTGTGTTTTTTTTTCCTCCTAAGGTTCCAGTTTTTGGAGTCATGTGATTACACAAATATTCCCTACTTCCAATGTTTTAAAAGTAAGTTTCTAGCCGGCATTGTTGTAGAGAAAAGACTGAAAACATAAACCCTCAAGGCTGAGAAAAAGAACACACAATTTACAATTTTCTTTAAACCTCATGATTTCTCAATCTTATGTTTTTTGAGGATAGCCTAACTAAGAAGTTTTTAAAGCCCAGGACTGACAATATTAAAGCAGACCATTGCTTAAGTTCATGTGATATGACCTGATGGTCTTCCAGACTCTTAGGAGATGCAGTGGGCAAGTACTTTTCCGAAGTTCCTACTGAAATTATAAGACCACGACAGCCCACTCAAAGTAATTGTATTCTTTATGCATGCTGGCTTTTAGCACAGTCTCAAAGTGCATATTATTTATGCGGCAAGCTTCAACAGCTCAGAAAGCATCATTGCAATCCACATGTAAATACCTGTTCTCATCCTATACAGTCTCCAGTGTAAACTCCTCCAGTGTAAACTCCAATTTAAACTCCTTCTGGTACCTAAAGGGGACCTACAAGAAAACTGTAGAGGGACATTTGACAAGGGCATTTAGAGACAGGACAAAGGGTAATGTCCTTAAACTAAAAGACGTACAGAAGACATTATTTGCCATGAGGGTTGTGAGGCACTGGCACAGGTTGCCCAGAGAAGCTGTGGATGCCCCATCCCTGGAAGTGTTCAAGGCCAGGTTGGGTGGGGCTTTGAGCAACCTAGTCTAGTGGAAGGTGTCCCTGCCCATGGCAAGGGAGTTGGAACTTCATGGTCTGTAAGGTCCTTTCCAACCCAAGTCATTCTGTGATTCTATGAACATGGGTTTTGACATGAACATTGAACACAGCAAGCCAAAATTTAAGAGGTCATAGCTGGTGCTCTCTTGCCATCTTCTAACCTCTCTCAATCTGCTTTACAGATAATTTCTAACCTAAGGAGTTCCTAAGTTTTCAATTGCTAAATTCACAAAGACGTGCAGCAGGTTATATCTTGCAATGATGTGCAGCACAGCCATGGAAGTGTGCCCCTTCATCTCCTTATTTTTTAACACACTTTGGAAACACTCTCGTGTTCTGGAACTTGGAATTTGCTGAGAACTTGCTTTTTAACATACTTTATTCATTTGCCACTAACACAGATCTACTTAAGCCATGCTGCTGGTGGCAGAAAACATAATTCAGGTAGGAGCTGGGCACCTTCTTTATTCCTTAAGGGACGCTTGCACCAGCCAGAGCCAGAGTGAACTGTGTGCACTGTGGTGGGATGGCTTCCATTGCTAAATATAAATAGGGCCATTCCTGGAGATCTCAAGTGCTGCTGAAAGCCAGGACAGGGAATGAGCAGTAACATCCCAGGGGTTATGTGCCTACCCCTTTGAGGATTTATCCTGTGTGGTACCTTCCAGAAACCGTACCATTAAGCTAAAGTCCCAAGAAAAGTGAGCTGCAACAGATGCACAGCTAACACTGTTTAAAGGACAATATCATGCGTGATGAGGCTAGGATGAGTGTTGGTGGCAGGGGAGTTGGCTAGTACATAATTTCTGAACACTTGTGAGGCACTATGCAGAAGAATGAATGACTTTCCCCACCTGAATGCTGTTTTAATAAGTTTGAAACATCTTCCTTAGATGTCTCATCATTATTCCCGTAGTTAGAAGCTGATTAATGGCATGCCCCTCAAACACATATCTGGGCACATGTACAAAGACTTTTTAATAGTCCCTAACAATGGCCAACAGCTGGCCACAAAACCAGATGATTCTCCACCCTCGTAAATCCATGCTCGCCAACAATAAAAAACCCTTCTGGCTACTAAAAAGCCTGATGGAACAGATGAATCTTGTTATGAACTGGATTTTATAAATAAAAATTAAAAAGGAAAACATTTTAGCTTGTGCATTCATAGGCTGAAAACAGACATAAGTTTCACATTCTGGAGTAGCCAACTGCAGAGGTATAATTTTTGGAGCCTAAACTTAATCTTCCAAAAACTTCTTTAAATACATTGCTGTATTGGGTTGTTGGGGTTTTTTTGTTGGTTGATTTTTTAATATTTTTTTTTCCAGTAAAACACTTCCTCTGTCTTCTGAGGCAGTCTGTGCCACTTGCAGGCAGAAATCTCAGGAATTATCTGAAAAGCTTTGTTCTCCAGGCCCTGCCATGGCATCACAGGCAGGCAGCCGTAGCACATCAGCCCAATCGTATATTACGCCTGCACGCTGTGGAAAGTATGTGCTTGCCACGGTGAGTGCCAGCATTTCTCCATGCCCCTCAGGACATGGCAAGGTGAGTTTGGAAAAGTGCCCAACCCAACAGCAGAGGTGTGACCCCGCAAGGCTGGGAGACAGGGGAGCCCGGCCAACCCTTTTCTCCTTGCAACTGGCAATAAATCTCTCCACTGGATCTATTAGCTTTGAGTCCAACTCAGCTACATGGTTTCTGGAGCGAAGCTGGCCACCCTGGGCTGGCACCAGGAGCCTGGCCACACACCTCGAGCCATCTGCATAGACATTCCCCGGCAGCGGTGGCCCAGTTTCCACGCAGGAAGCTGTAGCTGCACCAGCAAAAAACACAAATCTCCACAGATGGCACCTTGTCCTTAGCACAGTCCTGTCCTGCTTCCACGGGACAGGGTGAGAAGCTTCCTTTCCCTCGTTTGTCTTTTTTTTTTTCCTTTTCCTTTGATTTCTCCCCCAGTCACACAGTTTGAGGGTAAGTAGATTCACAAAAAAAAAAATTTTAAAAAGAGAGAAAGGAAAAAAAAAACCCTCTAAAGACACTCTTTTTGTTTGTTGTTAACAACTATTTAACATCAGGGCTAATTCACAAGTTTAATAAAATCAGGCTTTGTGAAAGATTCAACACCTTCAATTATGGCATTAAGAGCTCAAAATAATTACTCTTCAGACCTTCCAAAGATCCTTCAACAAAATGTACGTGTGTGTGAGGAGGGGGAGGCCAGCCCACAGCCCCTAATGTCTTAAAGATTTTTTAAAAAAATAAACAAAGCAAGCAGAAAAACCCTAATTCTAATAATGATGACGACTATGATGTCAGGCTCTCATTATACAACAAAAAGCAGCAAATGAAAGAGACAAGCCTAATTCTTAGTTAGTCACCTTAAATACGACTGCTCTTAGTGAATTTCTGCAAGGATGAACAAAGGTTTTTCATAGCCCAGGTATGCCCCAAACAAGATTTCTAGAAGAAAGTGAGGAATTTGACTGAAATCTTAGAACGAGCTTTATTTTTACTGCGCTGGGCAGGATTTGGAGAAATGTCAGCCTCTGCTTCATCAGATCCTGGCACAGCTGAGCCCAGCACCTCATCACACTGAAAGCACCCTTATTGATATAGAAAATTGCTGATTATTTACATTCCTGGTGACCATACAGGAAGTGGCTGATACCATGAGGAGCGAAGGTTGGGGAAAAATACTTCGTCCCTGTCGAGAAGGCTTCCTTCTCCTATAGGGGCCAGCCAAATTTTCTTGAAGCAGTAAAAATGGATAGGGAACAGTTTAGCAGCATTAAGGCCCAGGTAGGATTGAGCAGAACCACATTCCTTCTTCCCATGAAAACGAGGAGAATCTTGTCCTTTGTAACTGGAGAGACAAGATTTGGGTTCCTTTTCCCCAACACCCAGTCCAGCCCTTGTAGCTTCTTCAAAGGTATATCCAAGGCTGGTTTAACAAGGATTAAGTTAGGGATTTCCCCAGTGCAGGAATGGGTGAGGAGCAAGCAATGCCATGGCTCATCCGAGCTGCACCATATTTCAGAAAAGCCTGACATACATGAGAGAAGCCCTGGGATCACTCTGAATTACAGTGGGGGCATTGTCAATGGCTGCTAAATCCCATGGTCTCAACAGTTCCAATAATGATGTCAGATCACATTTACTCCTTCCACCATTCCCAAAATTTCATTCAGCTTGTGAAAGGTACCTTAGAATGAGTTTTATGTCACAGAGTATTTTTTGTATGTTGAAACACAATTCCTCCTATGCTACAGAGGCGGATAACCCAGGGTGTTTACAGTATCTCATGTCTACTTAAAAATGTCAAGAAAGAGTTTTAAGTAAAACTGCTGGTTTGTTTTTTTTTTTTTCTGCAAGCAATACTATGTGGCTACACTGGTAGAATTTTGTCCAATGTTTGTTTGCTGGCATGTATAAACCGCTTTGTAATCCCGACTCCATGCACTGCCAAAGCACCTGTGCATGCAGAGAGGGTTGCTAGAAATAGGTATTTACTCTAAAATACCCTGGAAGGGGTTTCCTGCTGGCTTTTTTTTATGCAGTGAGGGTAAAGGCAGGACGAGCATTGAGCACCCTTTGTGCCTGTCCCTCGTGCACGGTTTCACACTGTGCCAACAATGTCATTGAGTGCAGGGCAGTTATTGCTGACTCCCTTTGGGACAAACGAGGTGGGAAGCAAATTTCTGTGGAAGTGGCATCTGCTGACAGTAAGGAAGGCGTCACAAGCTTCACCCCTAGCATTTGGTCTGGGGAAGACCACATTGAGATAGAAGCTTGCAAGGAGCCCGGTAAGGAAGAGCGAGCCACCCTGCCACATGCCCTCCAGAGATCTCCTTTCCTGCCTGCGAGACACTCCATGTGTCCTGGAAGAAAGGGGCAGGCTTTGGGGCCAAGAGGTGAGGGTGAAGGAGGAGGAAGTCCCCTTTTTGGGAAGACCTCATGGAAAGCACAAGTTGGCCTCAGGAAAGCCAGGTTGCTCGCCCAGGAAAGTGGCGGTGAAGGGCAGCAGTGCCATTTGGCCTCATGAAGCTGAAATGGCTGCCAGAGCCCCAGGGAAAATTCCTTACTACAGCCAGGCCAAAATCCATAGCGTGGGATTTCTGACCTCCTCAGACCTGTTTTCAGCTCCGCTGTCCCAGCAGCCGCGCTGCTGCCAAGGTGTTGCTTCAAGTGGTTTTCTCCTGCCAGTGCCAGCAGTCTTAAGGCTTTAGGCCTCTCCCACCACTGCTGCTCCTACGCTGACCTGCGCTTTGGCGAGGATGCAAGCATTAAGGAGAACACCTTGCTTTCTAGCAGCCTCGGGTGAGAGACTCAGAGGTGACTGGATGGAACGAGATCTTTTTTGATTAAGCACTGACTGCTGCCTCCAGGGATTTGGCTTCATCAGCCAGCTCCTACACAGGCTCCACTGTGACCTTTAAAGTGTCCCTCAGGGCAACGTCCTTCTGAGTGCCCTTGTCCCTATCGCCTGTGGAAGTCACTGCACTTCAGTGGTATTTAGATGATTAAGTACCCTTGGAGGTGTGATTCTCACCCTCATGCAGTTTCAAACCTGCAAAATGTGTGTGTGAGTGGGCCGTGGGATGGGGGTGATGCATGTTCGACACTCTCATCCTCTTCATTCTTTTGACAGATCTCCTCCAGTTAGGGACTGGTACCACACTTAGGGCATGTGGTCTGCTGACAGGTGGCTAAGAAGGCAAGCTCCTCTCACCTGCACCAGCTTGGAAACACTGCAACTTCCACATTAAGAAAGCTATCTCTGATGTCCAAAAGAGAGGAGAAGAAGGAGGAGGAGGTGGCAGGGGTAATGCCTCTCTGATGCAACCTCACGTGGGCTGGTTTACAGCCAAGTCACTAGCACTAACATAAAAAAGTCAGCTAGCTGTACCCACAGGTACCCTTCAAGTTCAGCCCATGCTTGTTGGACCTTTGCATCATTCCAAATGAGGTGCTGATGCATTTTGTTTCCACCGAATTTAACTTAATGCGCTTGCTTGCTAACTTCCTGCTTATCTGGATGCCACATAAGCATATGTCCAATCCAATTATTAAAAGAATGAGAAATCCAGTGAATGCTACACATTTTAAGTAAGGGTAATAAATTACCAGAATTGTGGCACATACCTGTGCATGTGAGAGAGAAAAAGAAAAAAACAAACAAACAAACAAAAAATACAGCTGACTTTCTCCAGCCACTTAATTAGAAGTAACAGCATCTCACTTGCAAGACTCGCACAGGGCTTCCAAGGTGAAACTTATCCTTTAACAGCAGCTGGAAATTTCCTGTCATGTTAAATAAAGAAGAGCTGTGTTGCAGAGGAGCAGGAAGAAATATGGAAATGTTAGCAGTCAGCAGGCTCCTGCGGGCTGTGCGGGGTATTGATGAACAGCTAGTTGAAAGGCACAGTAAACTATAATGAGCAACAAGAAAAAATTCTAGTGGACAGTTTCACAATTTTCCACCACGTGAGTAGACTGTTTTGGATAGCAGTGAGGCAATACCACTCGTCTGAGATTGGGAGTGGTGGCTGTACATGCCTCCAGTGAAAGGAAGAGGGTAACACTCAGAGGCTTAAGTGATTCAATCGCTAAATGAATCAGAATTGTAGGGAAGAGAAAAGATAAGTGAAAAAGCAGTGAAACAGGGCCAGGGAAGATGGAGAGGGAGTATGAATAAAACAGAAGAGGGGAATGTATGATTCAAGCTGCTACTTAGGAGATCTTTTTTTTAGCCACTAGAAACAATCAGAAATACAAATATATATATATATATGTCATGTGTGTGTTTATATATAAATATATATATATATGCTATATTTATGAGCATAAGCAGAATCTTTTATTCATAAGGTGTTTATCATCTGTAAGTCAATCCATTTCATGGAGGCACTGCTTGTAAGTGCCTGGCAGACGGACTCGCTCCAGCCGGGCACAGGGACAGGTTTTGTCTGCTGTAGCTGCGAGGCCGAATTCACCAGCTTGTCCTGGAGAGACTGGGCTTGGTGTATTTTTCAGCCAGACTTTGGGGCTGAAGACAGGCCCTCGGGGATTTCCTCACACGAGGCGGCAGCAGGGAAGCCCGGGCAGGTGGAGCGGCCGTGTTGTGACAGCCAGAGCCTTTGTGCAGGGCTGTTTGCAGGGAGGTTAATACGACACTTCTAAGAGCTAGACACCCACTGCTCACAGCAATCTCACCTCCTCCTCCTGCCTCAAGATCAACACCAGCCGTGCTGCCAGCCTCTAATTACGTTTTTTAAATCCTGTCAGGTCGTGAGGACGTGATGAGCTCTAATTGTGGAAGAGCGTTTAGGGAGACTTGTAATTACATAGTCATTAAGCCGGTTAAACACACCACGGTCTCTTTTGCAACGCAGTGTCAGTTGGCTCTGTCCCAGCAGTGACACACAAATGCGGGATTAAGCTGGCAATTAGTCATCAGCAGATACCCAACAGTAACTCTCCGCTCCGACGACCAGCGAGGCTCCTCCTGGGCCGGGGCTGGTGTTGCAGCTTCCCCTTGCCGAAAGGTGCCCTGCATCACCAGAGAGGGGAGGTTTGCTGGCATTTCCCAACCAGCAGCCCTTGTGCTCATGGTCCTGCCCAAAATCTGCCAGTGTATGGGTGCTCTTCTCCTGTTTCAGAAGGTTAGGAATGTTATTGGCACCCTACGAAACCCAAAAAGCTTGCATGAGGAACAGTAGATGACAGGGGATTCAGAGAGGTGGGAAACCCTGCCGACTCACTCCGTGAGAATTATGCCCACAAGAGGAAGGCAGCATCGAGCCCCCTCTTTCTCCTGACAGTGCCATTAACTGAGGTAAAAAATCCCACATCCGGGCAAAGTAGGGACCAACAGGTAGTTCTTACCCCCTGCCACCTATGTGGCAATCCTCCTCCAGCACAATGTTCTGGCAGACTTTGTTGAAAATCACTCATGTCCTTAAAAACACTCTAGGTTGACTAAAAATGGCATTTTTAATTCTTTTGGTTTCTACCAGGAAACACTCTTTAGACATTTTTTTAATTACCTCATTTACTAAGCAAAATTACTCTAGAGAAAACAAACAGAATAAAACTTCTGCCTGTGTGGGAGGAGTGGAGAAGGGAGGTCATTAGACCAAACTCTTCTCTGTCTACATCTCAGACTTTATGAGAAGGCAAACCATAGCCCTTGGGTTTCATTCAGCTCTCTCAGTTTCTTTGAAGTCTACTTTCCTAACTGTTCACCTCATAAAGGTCAGTTATGTACATAGGAAACTTATTCCAGATTCAAGCTAGGATGGAGGAAGACCTTTGGGATGCAGATCTCAAGGACAAGTAAAAGCTGCATACAGACAAGTTCAGCAATGAGCAGCAGAGGAGGCCTTTTCCTGAGATAGGCCTGGTCCAAAGACCAGATTATCTAATACTGATAAATAATAAAAACTGTGGTACTTACTTAAAGAGAAGAAGCTGAATAAGATCAGCTTGGATGTCTGAATTAGCCCTGAAATTTGGTCTAAAGGCGTTTCAAGCACATTGCCGGCTCTCAGCTCCAGATCCTAGAAGAAGCAAATGCCTTGGCAGCCACTGCATCCCAAGCACTCGGCTTATGAGTGTGAACTTAACTCTGAGGAGTCTGCCTTTCTGCCTCCTCGCAAAATTAAAGGGCAAAGCTGCTGCTCCAGCATCGTGGGCCCAGAGCGGCTTAGCGAGATGTTCCCGGGTGCCCTGACATCCCCAGCCGTGTGAGCAGGGAGGAGTGACCCAGCCACCTCCAAACAGATGACTGTGGTACCCTGCTATCTGCCCTGCAATGTAGGTACTTAGGGGGAAAGGGACATGCCCTGGGATGGGGATGGATCCTGGAGACCCGGGCCAGCTGCTGCTCTCCTGGCCACGCAGCACTGCTGGCAGCCCAGCACTTCTGGCACCTTCCCTCGGGAGAGGGAGCTAGAGGGCACGTGGGTGGGAGCTGCTGCTGCGGAAATCAGTAGCAGTACCCTGCAGAAAAGGCAACGTGTCTTGTGCACCATGCAAAAAATCTGCCTGGCCATTCAGTCCTCAGGTAGACTGAAATTACCCTTTATGCTCACTGTTAGCCGAAGTGGGAGCCTTACGTATGACTCCAGCAATTCTGTAGCTCCGGAAAAGTGTCACATCATTTTATTTGTTTACTCTGTTATCACCAGACTGAGCCATGCCAGGAGGAAAGTCCTCTTTTGATGTAAACCTGTTACGAACAAGAGTAGAAAGATTGTAAAAAAAAAGACTGGTTCCAATCCAAACTCACAGAACAGAAAGAGAAAAAAAAAAAAGAAGGAAAACCCACAGAAGACGCATATTATTCCCGCATGTGTAAGAGGGTATTAAATCGACTAGTGACAAACTTTAACCAGAACCACAGTATTACTCAGAGCAGCTCGTCCAAGCATGCAGAAATCGTGGTCAGAGAGTCTCCCAGTTGGTAGAGGTGGACAGGGATGCCAAAAAGACAAGTCTTTGCTGGTCCTGCTTTATGTGGAGGATCCTCTTATGAATGGTTTTAATAAAGACTTAATTGATTTTTCTGCAGCCCATTAGGCTAATAAACATTTATGGTCCTGACTCAGTCATCTAGAACACATTCCACAAGGCACTTAGAGGCAACCATACAAGACAGTCAGACGCATGTCTGTCATATGCTGATGACATCCAGTGCATGGACTAATCATGCACAAGTCAAACCTTAAGAGAAAGTGAGATCTCTGCGTCTTTTTAAACAGTCAGGAGGTGGAATAATCATTTTGTCCCTGTAGTGCCAGGCCAGCATTTGAGAGATGTCTGTTCAAACCCTGGTTCTGCATCAGGTTTCCATGTGCGCCTTGGAGTAAATCACTTAAGGATGTCACCACCATGCTGATCAGACCTTTCAACTCTCCTGTTTCCTGGGCACAGACAGAAACAGGGGCAAATACAAGGAAGACACGACTATAAAAATACAAATTAAGTTAAAGCCAGATTCCCCTGCTGCTTAATCATGTAAACGTACAAATATAGCCTGACGACAATGACTCAAGGGAAACAATGACCTTATCAGTACTGTAGATAGACTTGAGCCATAAATGAAAATAAATGATCTACTGACATTCCTTATCATCTCCTTAGCGTCTATTGGAGAACTCAGTTTACCTCCGCATATCTATTTCCTCTAGCACACTCGGCATCAGGAGACTCTCTTGTCCCTCCACAGGCTCCCTTTGACGAGCTGACAGTGCCACAGGACTTCCAGCCACTGCATCAGCCTTACCTTGGCTGGGCAGCATCTGGGAAGAGCCCCATCTCTTTGCATTTAGGGCTTGGAAAACTCAGGGAGGTGGAAGGAGTCACCCAAAATCTCTACAGGCACACATTGGCCCCAGCTGCTGATCCTGGCATCTGCCAGGGAGGTCAGGGAACACAAACGCAGTGGGAAAACCCAGTGGGAAAGGGAAACCGCTGGGACGGGATGAGCTTTAGGCCTCTAGCTCTCACATGTTTGAAGTTAAGCCAGAGGACTTAAGGGGCCGCTTATCCTATCAAGAGAGAGTGGTTATTTCTCTTTTACAGACAGGTAGCTGCTGAAACTAATTCTTGGGGGACAGAAGAACGTTACTTGGAATTGCTAGGCAACTTGTGCTAAACTAAACGTGAGCTACCTAGTTCATTGGAAGTTTGAGTATTTGATATGTGCCTTCATTTTCATTTGGAATTGAGGCAAACATATTTTTTAGTTTCCTGAGAAAAGCGAATTCTAAAAATTACCATAAAGATTCAGAAAATTTGTTTAAAAACAAAAAGCAGACCTCTGGAATTTTTCCAGAATGAAAACTTCAGGTTTTCTCTCTCTTTCCAGGGAAGAAGTTGCTTAGCATCAAGACATTTTAAGAATATTTTTATTTCAAGAGAAACAAAAACTGACCCAGTATTTCCTGCTGGCCCTATTAATAGTCATAAATGTGAGACCATGGAGACCTGCATTTATTTTTTTAAAAAAGAGGCATCAGGAAGAGACCTGCTTGCTGTCTAAATGATAAACCAAGGAGTTATCTGAAACAAAGCAGTAATAAAAACGCCTCATCGACTGTACATTCAGTCAGACTTTGTCAGTCACAGCAGACCTGAGCTGGTGAGGCTGTAAGGGCTTTAACAAGGGCTGGCTGACAAGCCTGGCTGGGTTTTATGGTGCCGCAGACCTCAGCTAACCACCCTCATCCGTCTGCCACACGACATGGCTGAATGGGGCAGACATCTTCTCCCCAGCTACTCCCGTCCAAGCACGGCCCCAGGGGCTGCGGTGTCCCCTTAGCTGCGGTGCAGGCACATGTCCATGCGCAGCTCACTAGCCTTGCAGCAAAAAAGTTGGCTGCACCTTGAGCTGGCACAGCTAGGCTGAGCACAGGACAAGTTTGGTGACTTTTAGCAACACTCAGTAGGCACAACAAGTTGTTTTTTTTCCTCCCGGCCAACTTTCTGCATCCTCAGTGTTGCTGGAACCCTGGAAGATGTGCCTTACCTTGCCAGCACAGCTATGCGTGACGTACCTTATGCTCCTTTAGGGATTGCACAACCCTCTGGCAGGGTTGTTTATCTCCTGTGAGGATATCCACGACAACTAGAAATTCTAAGAACACATTTTGGGTGTCCACAGTGGCTGCAGATGGTAGGCTTACTCACTCAGGGGTCAAAGCCCTTCTCCCCTGTCCATGCCGAAACATGCTATGCGGCAAGGGCCCCACAGCTTTCAGCAGGGCTCTTCCCAGAACTGCACGCTGAGTCACTGTGAGTAAGTGCAGCATCTGCCCCTCGCTCTCCACTGGTCCCCTGGGCCTCCTGGCTTTGGTCTTATGAGTAAGGTCTCCATCACCAGACCTGGGGTCAGAGCTGGGGAGCTGTTCTGGGTGCCCCAGGTGCACGGCAGTGCATCCCGGGAGCAGTGCATCAGTGGAGTGAAACATCCCGGCGCTAGATTTCAAGACTAGAGGAGAGGGCTGCACTCCTAGCGAGACACCAATGGGAGATTTTGACCAGCAAGCCCCAGGTCAAGCCCAAACCAGCCAGCAAAGCAAGACTTCATCCTTCCAAAACTCATGGTGATCTCTCACACCTCCCTGCTCTCCACCTGAGAAGAGACAGTGCTGAGCTGTGTTTTCCCTCAAAATTACCTTTTTGTCCAGCAATATCTGCACTTTGCAGAAAGCAGCAGGAATTATGACTTACGGAGAAGCGGGAGTGATGACTAGTGGCACATGTCCTGGACTGTGAGGTCAGATTTTCCCAGGCATTTCAGCACCCCATAATAACCTGAGGAGAGTTAGGCATTTATACCTCTTCAGCCATATGAGCTCCAGCTCTTTCTCATTGTGTTTGTGCAAAGTGCTTTTGTTATAGACAGACAGGTAGAAGCAGTTCACTGGCACCACTGAAGGTTTGTGTTGAAAAGAAAAGCCTTTTCCCAACCAGCTACTCCATGTAATACACCTGTTAAACATCCATGTTTTGGTGGTACCTGTGGGGTTTGTTCCAGCTGTGTTTGGCACCGTGAGAAGCACACAAGGACAGGCGATGGTCAGAGAGCAGACTGGAAGGCAATTTCTTGTCTTGTACCTGTGATTTCCTCCCCTCTCACCTCTTTTTTTCTCACCTTTCCACAAAGGAAAAAGTAGTGCTTGAAATTAATTTGATTTGGGAGAAGGACAGGGATTTCATTTTTTTTTAAAAAAAAAAGATAAAGTACTCAAAAAGAAAATCCAGTTACAGGAAAAAAAAAATAACTTTCTGTCAAAAAAGTGTTTTGGCCAGAAACAGTTTTCACCAGCTGTGACCCATGTTTACCTCAGTATTGTCTTCCCTACTCATGGTATTTTTAGCCATATTTACCAGAGACATGTTTCAGTAGCCACATTGCCTGTTCCAGGATTAACCTCCCACCGACTGCCCTCCTTCCCCCATGTATTTGGCTTCATTGAATATGATCCTAATTTGATTATAGGCAGCTGTTTGTAAGCGTAAGCCCAGAGAGAATAAGTGATGCCTGAGCTCAGGAGGTGAGCCCGAGCTGAGCCCTCACGGTGTGGGGGAAAGGCAGGGGAGGTCCTGGGGCACAAGAACGATGGCATCCGTGTAGGACCCATCTGAACCTGGAGCCAGCAGCCCAGCTCTGGGCAGCCACCAGTGCTGGGGAACATCCTGGCAACAGGGCAGGGCAGAGAAGGGGAGGAAGAGGAGCCATCACCCCACAGGGCACTGGCTGGACATCGGGGCTGCCTTCCCCAGCACCCAGCTGATGCTCACCCATGGACTTGCCACCAGAGCCCACGGATCTGCCTCTGGAGCCTCAATGGCTTGCTTCGGGCACCATCTGCCCCTGCCTACCTGGTTAAGATCTGTCTTGGTCCCTGACAAATGCTAAACAGAGAAGCTGGTTTTGAATGCCTATTGTTGAATAGCGGCATTTGAGGTATGGGCTTACAGCTTTGGTTCAGTTGGGTCTTTTGCAATGTTTAGGGCACAAATAAAGATTTGAGTGCTGCTGCCACACAAGCAGACGCAGGTGGATGAAGCCAGTGTGTACTCCTTCCCCCTCAGTGCCGCTGAGTCCCTCTTCGCGCTCCTGCCTAGAGTTAGATGTCAGGGAGAGAATAAGATAAGTGGATGCATGCAAATAAAAGAGAGAGAGACTAAAGAAAGGAAACACCCTGAAGACAGAAGTCGGTGTGTCTGCTGCCAATCATTATAACAATAACGCACAGACGCCGATTACTCTGCTGTCTCCCGTCTGGCTGCCCACACGGTCAGGACTTTAGTCCAATGCATCAGTGGGAAAGTCAAAGACATTGAACTTGGGACCTCAGTTTCCCTGATAAGGAGAAAGCCAGACCAAGAGCTGGGAGCCAGCCACCTTTTACATACTGCGAGTAAGCCCAGATTCGTGCTGATATTTAAAAGATCTTTGCCCTTTAGTTTGAACAGGAAATCTTAAAATGGAAAATATGCAGCTTAAAGGAAGGGGTGAGGCTCATTTGAAACATAAGAATGTACATAAGGATAGGAAACAACAGGTTGTTAAGAAACTACAATTCAATCATTAAAAAAAAAAATAAGGCCCAATATATATTTTATTTTCCCTCATTTGGGATCAGCAAAAATTATTTTTCCTTCTTTTTTTTTTTAAAGTTTTGCCGTGAGCAGAGTAAATTCTTTCTCCTTCCCCGAGCACATGGAAAGAAGCTTGAGGGCAATGACGAGAGAGGAGCAGGGCAACCAGCCACTGCCAGGGGCGTGGTAGATTGAGAGCTGCAAAGACCACCAGCCACCAGAACTTCATTTTTAGGTGATGCCTATGCTAGTCAGCTGAGCAATGCCAAGGCATGAGCTTGAGGGCTTTGCCGGCTACAGTAAAAGAGTACATACAGGTTAGTCCAAGATCTCTTGACGGATACAGGTAGGGATTTTCAGATGTTCAAAGGCTTCCCAATTCAGGTACCCTACAGCTAAGGCCAGGGTGCTTCTAGGTACAGCAGAGGTAAAACTTTTACTGCATGCATGGCTCTGAGATTTGGTGCCTTCAGGATTAAGTAGCAGCAGAGCAAGGTGATGTTTTCGCAGCAAGTTCTGGACTGGGGCACGTCTTTTCCTCCCAAGCTGTGCCCTGGCACCCGCAGTCTTTTTTATACAGTCAGAGCCGCTTGTGTAAAACAGCACAGATTTACACAATCTCTCCCGCAGATTTCCTCAATCACTGACTTCAGTGGGGTGGGATGCCAGCCCAAATGCCAGCCCAAGACTTACGCAGAGATCAGTCCAAAGGATCGATCTGCTGTCATGCAGTCAGTCAGTAGCTTTAATGCCACCAATCCACGTGTGTCCCAAACAACATCACTGATGTCAGGATAAACTTACCTGCCTCGCTTCCTTGCTTAGTAAACACCTTCTTTTTTTTATTATATCTCCGATGCCAGATGGCAAGAGGGGGAAAAATAACACAGTATTATTACCAGTATTGCAACCTTACAGCCTTGCCCTCTAAGTCTAATTAGTGAGAGAGTTACTGCCAAGTCATACATACAGAGTCTGACAGCCAGCCGGGCTCACCCCAGCACGTTGACAGGACCAGACCGCTAGTGCAGTGGACAGCCTCCTTCGCCAGTCCCCAGTGATGGCACTGAACCTGCAAACGGCTGCTCTGTGCTACCCAACTCCTGTCTTTGAAATACTGCTGACAGACAAGTGCCAGCGTGCCGCTAGTGCTGCTGCAGAGACCTTTCTCTTCCTCACCCAGCGGCAATCTGCAACGGGCCAGCAGGACAAGCGTACCTCTCTGCCTGTGGATATGAGTGGCTTCTGAGATGCACAACACCCCATTTTTTGACCCTAGTTCTGCTCGGCCCCTCAGAAAACTCACTGCCCCCTCAAAAAATGGGTGGTTTCTCTGCTTCCTCCCACTCCTGCCCAAAGCCAGATTCCCAGAGGGAGCAAAGCTGGAGGAGTCGCTGAAGGCACAGAGGAGTTAGGCTGAGTCACGTTGGTGTGGGGACATGGCATCTCATTTCACTCCCTCCGTCCCATTTTCATGGGGGTAGAGGACCTTTCTGGCCTCCCGGGTACTGTCCCAGGCTTTCTCTGGGTCACTGAATTTTCACAGCTTCACCAGTTCCTGGGAGGAGCCCCAGGCTCTGAGTTTGCACCGCACAAGGGCAGGCAGCTCTTACCTTTGAATGAGGGCACAAAACCCAAAACAGGGGATGTGCCTTTTACCATGTCCTGTGTCTTGTTATGTGGCCTGACACTATTTCCAAGTGTTCAATCCTCACATGAGATCAGCTCTTCTCTTGCTCATCCTTGATAGGCGCCATTCTAACAGTGTCCAGGGAATGACTGTTTTCTCACCACCATTATGGCCAAGAAAAACCTCAGCACTGAGGTAAGAGAGTTCTAGGAACTGAGGAGGTGAGCAGAGCCAGCTGTGCGTCTCTCAGCAGTGTAAGCAAACCCTGGTCTTGCTCTTCAAGACCGGTTTCAGCTGCTCCCACTGCAATCAGAAAGGTGACGGCACATGGGAAGGAACGGCTGCATTTAAAGAAGGCCATCTCCCCTCAGCTGCAGTACTTCTCCCCCTTCTCCGCACCCCATCCCCTGACTGCAGTCTCCACAAGTGGCCTGAAATCAGTGAAGGCAGCAGAAAAGGCAGCATAAGCAACCCACAGCCCAGGTGACACTTAATTTGCTCAGCTCTAAAGCTGGACCTGAATCCAGGTCCTTCCTTCCTCCCTTCCCATCCTGAAGGACTACTAGCTGATTTTACCAGGAGGTTTTTTCTCTCCCTCCAGCTAGAACCAATCTCTGGGCAACTCCTCAGTCTGTTCACTGCCTCAGCTTTTAAAGCAGTGGTGGCTGGGGAGAAAGCAAGAAAAGAGCAATAGAAGGACATTAGTGGGCTCTGGCACCTTTTGTTGCCGTAACAGCACTGTCAATGATGCTGTGTCAAGAGTTCATTTGCATGAGTGGAAATTGCAAAATGCTCCTCACAGTCTGTCTCACCCAAGAGAGACACAGGCAGGCAATTCCCTATGTCAGACGTGATACTCAGGCGTGGGCGGGAGGCAGGTGAATCATTCCGGAGAAATAACTGTGCAGAGACAGCTAGGTGTTCACCAGCCTTTTCTCTTTCTCTTCTACTTCCATTCCCAGCAGCCAGGGATGGAGAAACTGCAGTGCCAGCACCCCAGTGGGCACCACCCCGGGGAGAGGCAGGAAGGTATCTCCACTCAGGGCTGTTGGGAGGCAAATCCCACAGTTGGTTTACAATGCTTGCCCAGTTTTACTAGGGAGCACGGATGGATCAGGGTTCTGCAAGTTCCTTTGTCTTCCATAAGTTTTTTCCAAGTCATTTGCTGTTATCCCTCCATCTATCCAAAACAATGCGCAGAGTTTGCTGGCTCGGGAGGGATGAGGCACAAAGCAGGCATCCTGAGGAGCATCCTCAGGTTGGAGAAGATCGTGCTCTAGGGGGAGGATATAGTCCCAGCTGCAGCACTGGGGCTGAATGCTTATCAGCTGTGGCACCAAGTCCAAGGTTTTAGAGTGTGGTTTGTGGTAACAGCTGCTTATGATCAAGTCCCTCTAACGCCTGCAAAGCTGGGATGTGTCAGCACTGTTATTCCTTTGCCTGCTAGGTCCCAGATCGCCTCTCCACAGGGTTATCAAATAAATAACAATGGCAGGAAACTGGATGGGATACTTGGTGCTGTTAGCCTGCCCTGTGTGTCCCTTGGAGGGGCACCTGGACTCTTAGGAGAAGCAGTCGCATAGCAGAGATGCCTAGCCCAGGTCGTGTGTGGGGTAATTCAAAAGCAGGTGTTTCTTGGCTGCAAGCAGAGATGACTGAAAACATTCCAGCTCCCTTGCATATGTGCTCTGCTAACTTTCGCTAAGACAAACTCTCAGCCTTTTGTCTGAAGCCAAATATTGGTTTTGCCCTCCCAGAGAAGTAACCCACCTCACAGCATCATTACCCTACAGCCTCTGGCATTCTGTTTCATTTTACAGGCTATACAAGACAGTAGTGTGTTCTCACCCAGATTAATAGCGCACTTAGGGATGTTTGCTCAATGGAGAAAAAAATCCCAAACTTCTCAGTATGAACATAGACTGCCTTGAGCAAAGCTGCTGCTAGACTGCTGGACGCCTTAGGTCAAGGTTAGGACCTTTCTTCTACCTGCACGTTGGATGATCTGCCCTCATCTTTTTAGCTTAATTACCATCCTCATCCCTGCGGCTGTGACTCTGTCAGCACCCAGTCCTAGAACCAGATCTGGCCTTCAGCAGGTATTTTAAGCTGCTGTTGTTTGCACTAGGTGCTAGTGACATAATTCCAGTTTGTCACTTTGGCCACAGTTCGTACCAGCACACACAAGCCTCGTTCCTGCCTCTAACTCATCGGTGCAAAGAAAATTACTCCCTGCTTGTCCGCGGGGGTGCACCGGGGAGGACAGGTCAGGAGCTAATGAGTGGCTGGGAGCAATGAGACCTGTGCCCGTCACAGGGCAGGCTCCTGCCAGCTGACCCACAGTGCCTGCAGAGAGGCTCATTTGTCCAGGCAGCCGAAGGAGTAAAAATACCTCCAGGGTAAATGACTGTGTGGCTGGATAATAACTATGGGGGAGATTTCCAAATGCTGATTTCCGACGACGAATTTTATTAAAGGCCAGAAATTGTAGGCCACCTAGCCTCCCATGGGACATATGTGGCTGCATTTTTCAAAGTAACATCCCCTATATAATAGCATGGCTTGGAAATCTGGTGAAGACCTGGCCTCCTGAGCCCTGGCCTCAAATAAACTGTTCTCCTCTGAAAATCTGGCTGGGCAGGTTCTGAAGGATGTCACAGAGTCACACAGTGTAACAGTGGAGTCTGACAGGCACAAACATAAGTTGGCCTTTGGAAAAGAGAGGTCACCATCACTGGGCTACCAAAGAGTTGGAGGGCAGACACCCCGAGGACCCAGAGATCTCCTCTAGGTTGAGTTGTGCCTTTTTAGACCTTCCAGTGTGGAGGGTCCTAATAGGTCCTGTAACACACAAATGCCTCATCCCAAGAGAGGACTGTCAAGAGAGATAAATAAGACCTGGAGACATTGTTGGAAGGAGAAGGAAGAGTGTTTCATGCCTGTTCTCATGTGGTGGTCACCTCACACCAAGCTGTGTTGTTGGTGACTTTCAGTACCCAAGAGGACGTCAGGAAAGGGATGGACCCACCCAGTGGGGGCCAGCTTACCCATGGCTAAAGATTTCATGTTGTCCTTATACCCTCACAGCCCTGAATGAGGATTTGCCTCTTGAGCAACTATGATTTCAAACTGAGTGGTAGTTTCCAGAGGACCGATTACTAGATGAGAGGGTGGTCTAAAAGACAGTTTTACAGCATCTATCACAGCCAGTGATTAACTCCACATTACATATCCTGTGCTGAGAAGAACAGCTCTCTTCTCAAATGGAAAAAAAAGAAAAAAAAATAGGAGTGGCCATATAACTTTTTATAATGGTTGTTCCAGTTGCAACTTGCTGTGTGTTGAACATTTCCACAGAATTAACTATCTTTACACTGCTTAGTCAGACTGTCTGCATCATTTCTCATAAACCTAACAGCATGCTAAAATCTGTTGCTGCTTTTCAGTCAGACAAAGAACAGCAAATAACCTTTTTTCCCCTAAATTAATGCAAACCTAACAAACTTTTAAAAGATGTTTTGAATATGTTGTAAGCTGGGCTTGGTTTTAAGCTCGATACGTTTTGGCAAGCCATCTTTAAACACAAATAGGAAGGAATATAAGAGTCCTAAAAACTTTTTGATCAAAGGTTTTAATTAAAGCCCTTAGACTCTTTTGGTCTACCTGATATGATAATTATAAGCACTATAAGCTAGCTGATGGATCCAACAATGATAGTGATGATGGCTGTTAAAACACAGCTCAAGTGTTATGCAAAAGAGAAAGAACTTGTAATATAATGAACTATAATAAAGTGAATGAAGTGCAAGAGACATTCTGAGTTGGTGATTTTAAATCACTAACTTTGTAGCAAACATCAAAGGAAAAAAATGCATATACATCTCTTTCCTTCAGACATTCTAAGTTAAAACGCAACCAACTCCATCTGTTAAAAGGTACTTTCTCTGAAGGATAATCCTGCCTCTTCCTAGTACATTTTGTATTTCTGTCCAAAACCACCTGTTGCACCAAAGCTACTCAAAATTCCACTACCAGCTGTTTGAATTAAACAGTGCCTGAGCTGTTGACCTACCTTGCATGCTGTCAGAATAAGACTGCTGATTACAATACAATAATAACTGGCTTAATTATCAACCAGCTTTTACAAATGTAGCCTGTATACAAAATTTTGATGGGGTTTAAAAAAAAAACATGAAGGGTGTGGTTACTACCACAGCTCTTCAGACAAGGAAAGATCCCCTTGTGGAATGCAAACTAGGTCTAATTGCTTTGGGTTTTCACTTAGGTGCTTTATGAAAAACTGTATCTTCCAAGGTACTCCCAAAATTTTGGGCAAACTGAAATTAAAAAAAAATATGTTACAATTAACCCCCAAAACCAAAATATCTCTGTCCTTTTACTTGAACGTTCCTTTAAATTATTTTCATAAAAGAAGAGTTTTACAACAAAGTTCATTCACATAAATGCATCTTCTAACAACTGTAGTTTAATACAGTTTGGTGAAAATGCAACAAAGTCATCAAACAGATCAGTGGACAAAACAGACTGAAAAAAAAGTCCGGAAGCAGTTTCCTCAAAGGGTCCATCCTTAAGTTATCCTTAGTTCTCTGGTGATGGGATATATCTGCACATTGCCCATAAGGCCAGTCTGTGATTCCATAGTCCTCAGTACCGGGTAACCAGTACTACAAAGTCAGTCTCAATCAGGCTTGACTGTGCTCAATCACACCTCTATTTATGTAGCAAATGTACCCAACAGAAAACTCAGCCCTGGCTTGAACTTTTTTGACAGTTCAACGTCAGGTGCAGTGGGAAAGACCATACAACATTTGCCTACAACATTAACCCACCAACCTTTCCTAACAGATCTGAGCAGCAGGGTAGGTTTCTGCTGGATCAACATACTGTACTGTGCGGCCAACGGCATTTTTGATCCGATAACTTGGAAACCAGAGGAGCTGAATTTGCTGCCTTAAAACGTGGCCTCGGAGCTTATCTTATTAATTGACAGAGATTGGATGTTTCATAATTGCATTTCTGTGTCTTACAGGAGCTAAATGCCTCATCATATCTCCCCTTGCAGATATCCCCCTCTGCTTTATGGGCAGTAGCTGACTCTTCCCTCTGCTTGTCTAACTAGTTAGTGTAATTGAATCAAGTCTAGAACAACTGTTACCACCTCATACCTAGTTTGAAGTCTGCTGCTTCAGGCCTGAAAAGCGGCTTGTGTGCATGATTTTTTTTTCTCATTTTCCAGTTAATTTAGTCCAAGACAGTGGATTATCTCTCGCTGTGAACCTTACCTTTTCTACAGCCTCAGACCTGCGCAGCCCTGACCCAAGTTTCTTCTTTTGAAATCACAACACAGCCAGACCTGTGCTTTGACTGCCAAGTGTGCGAATATAAAAGAAGCTTGGTGTGTTTCATTGCTGCTAATGTTTGCATTGTGCCCTTCAGCACACAACAGTGCCTGTATGATACCTATGCTGCACAATACTACTTTGTTGGGCTCTTCTCATTACTTCGGTCAGTATCAAGCCAAGGGAACACTCGCCAAAGGACAACGGCCTCTCAGGGCAGACGGAGCATTGCCTGGGGCCTGGAGGAAAGCTAAGCATGAGCACTATGTAATGAGGACATAAAAGCCAGGATTCAGTGGATGGTTTGTAGAGTCATTTTAGAACTCTGGAGGCTGGACAAAGGCACAGAGGATGCAGGATGAAGGAGATGCAGCCCCTTCTGGAGAAGCAGCTAGAGATCAGGTGGGACACCTGAAGGACACACATCCAGACATCTCTTTTCAAACAGCTGAATTCCACCTGTCCATCACCCCTGCAGCCCTCAGCAGGCGCAAGCAAGTCTGTTGTCACCGCTTGGCCCTGGCACAGGAGAGTGCTTCCAGCCCTTTCTTTTCAGCAGTGCAATGCAATTGCCCATGGGTGACTGAGTTAATTTGTCATTCCCAGGCATTTGCATACTTACTGTTATAAAATGACTCGCAGGCAGGAGTCTGCATGTGTTTTGTTTTGCCTTGTGACTTACACCAGTATGAAACAGGTGAAAACTGTTCTCCTGTCACCCCCTTTCATTTTGTACCAGAAAGGTGGGGCAGAGCTGAACTTGCTTTCTTTAATTTTAGCTTCTTGTTAAAATTTTATTGCAATTCCAAGTGACAAAGTTTAACAGCCTCTCACAGGAGTCTCCTAACTACATCGCTGAATGTTTTTGCTTACAAATCTCACTGTAGTGAACCTTTCTATTTTCAGCATGTTATGTATGTTTACCAAAGGCCAGTGTACCATCTTACTTTTCAGACTGAAAATGCCAGGTCTCATTTTCATGTTTTTCCTTGGAAATTCATGTTGCAGGCAGATGTGGCACAGCAGAGGAGCTTCCAGGAGTGAGGGCAGAGACCACACCAGTCCCCTGCCATGCAAAAACACCGGGATGAATTGCAACAAGACATCCATACTTCCAAATGTGGCAATGTTACCTTCTCAAAGGAGAAAGACCAGCTCAGCTTGTGCTGGAGGTGGGTAAGTCAGGTTGTTCACGTTCGCTCATGCTCAGCTCGTACAGCGCTGGCAGGTGCAGTGCTCCAAGCCATGCCTAGGCTCCCAGCCATCTTGTGGATAAGGAATAAGGACACGATTTGGCTCGCTGTTTTCTCATCACCTTGATCATCATCAGTCTTCTGAGGCCAGGCTATCAGCTACGAGCTTTGCAAATGGACATCTAGTGAAGCCATAACAGAAGGGGCTTCTGAGGAGGCTGGATGATCCTGAGAAGTCTTTCCCTTCCAGTCAGGGAACAGGACTCCACAACTGGTAGCATTCCCAGCAAGCTGCAGCCCAACCTTAGTTTCTCAGGGGACAGTAGTGCCTGCTATTTATTCAGACATTTTGTTCACAGCTTTTATTGCTCTGGTTTATATGGCAGGCAAGGTCAGAGCCTTTGTAATACAGGAACAGCATCACCAAGATTTCTCTGCAAAGAGCAAGCACTATGGTGCAGAAGAATTGGGTATCCATGCCAAGGAAAAGAATGCTGTTTTTCACCTGGACACTTATTTCAATAAAATAAAATTGGAGGTGGATGGGAGAAAAGTCTGTACTTTCAATCTTTCTCTCCATTTTTTAATTACATAAGGAGCATCATCATTGTCATCATAAATCACTGATCTCTAGGCTGCTTTGTGGATTAGTACCAATCTATGGTTTCTCAGAGATTAAAAGCACATAGTACAAACTGAATTAAAAGCTGCCAATGTGAATGATGATTTTTTTTTTTTTTTGCAAGAAGTTAGGCACTAGAAGAGCTGCTCAATTTTGACTCATTTAAGCTGCTTCTACTCATGCAACTTCCCTCTGGTAAGCACACTTACATCTTTTTTACCCTCAAATAAACTGCTTTGGCCCAAGCAAGCAAATATATAGATTTAATCCAAGGGCTGAACTAGAAGAAGTACATGCTCCTGCAGGATTTGTACCCACATCCTTTTAAAATCTCTTCAGATAAGTCATAAAAACCTTTGCCCTACAGGCAAGTCACTGGCAGCCTAACTTCGCTGCACTCTGGGAACTCGGATGTTGGGGAGACATTGGGGTGACAAAGGCATACAGCAACAGGTCTTTACAAGCCAAGATGAGTTATCCACAGACCCTGAGTTATCCTTACAGACCCTGAAAGCTCTGACAGGTTCCTGCAGACAGGCATCACCCATGGGTGCTCTTTGTAGCTTGGTATCAGTTTTGGTTCTGGAGATGGCCAAAACTGAGAGAAGTTCAGTGTGAATTCCACCTTCTCTCCCAACCCAGGAAAGTGATGTGTTCCTCACTGAAACCATCAGGTCTCCTCTAGTCTGTATGTCCCACCAGTGGAAGCCCAGTATTGACTGGGGCTCTCAGTGGGGAGAATGATGTCTGCCATTTGGGCTCCAGGGCTCTAAGGCCTTTGAGTCCTCACATGATGCTTTCAGCTCATTCTCCCCTCGCCTGAGTCCTGATAATAAGAAAAAGGAAAAAAAAAAAACAAACAACAAAACAAACCTCCTTTTGAAGATATCTTTCCTCTTTCTAAAATGTTATCCCCCAGCCTTTGTCATGTTTGAAACTGGGATCTGACCCAGAAAGGTAAAGTCCTGACGTTTCACCCCATCCGGAGATGAAGCACATGACGCCACAAATCTTTTTTAACATTTCTGTTTCCTTGTTTTCCTCTCATATGAAGATAAAGCAGCACCAAACTATGCCATGTTTCTGTTTTATGGAGAGACAATAAATCACTAGCAAGTCTTTATTACAAGACTAATCAATCATTTTACATCTTTGCAGAGCTACAGAGATAAATGCATTATTTCTTACCCTGTCTTAAAACCATTTACATTACCTTCCTTTGATACCATAACTTCAGTATAGCCAGTAACCTATATTCTATTTATGGAATGAGTTGATCTTCTAATTTACAGACTACCTAAAATTCTGAAAGTATGAAAGGTGATTAATAAATTAAAGTCACAGGGACAAAAGTTGAAATAAAGTGTAGGCATACAAGGTGTCATGACATACTAGTTAATGAAATCCCTTTTATTTCTGAGAGGAGGGAAATATCAGAAACTTCTTGCTTCAAAATACAGACCATTCCGTGTGAAACACTATCGCTGTGCCGAACTCAAGAATAGCCCTGCAGTAGCAATGAGTTTCTTCACAACAGAAGAAGGAAACAGTTTTGCAAAACATTTGACATTGAAAGCCTCTATTTTAACTCATCTTCAAAGAAAATCAACAGCATTTCTAGCCTTTTAGTCCTGCTTACCAGGCTGTGAGTGCCACCAAGCTCAGAGGTGGAAGTTTTCACTGCTGTGAGGCTTCCCAAGTTTTATGTAAGGAAAAGCTACAGGAACAGGCTTGCAATGTTGTTCTCCCATAATTTCATATATTCAAAATGACATACTGTACTTGGCAACCATTCAGCATTTGACTTCAGCTGTGAGCCCTCATTAATAAACCAGCAGCAGTGAGGTGACTTAAGGACAGAGCAGCTGCTTTTACTTCAGCTCCAAGGGACGACCCAAAGCTTAACTGCCCCCATCCTATTCACTGGGAGGGAACAGGGTTGAATTTCATATGTCTATGTTCCCGGCACATGTGGAAAAAGAGCTTTTACTGCATCCCCATCAGCCACACAAGTGAGGTTGAATTAACCAGTCAAGATGACATATGTCCAGATGGATTTTCAGGAGTCTGACCCAAGCATTTAGGTGTTCAAAGAAAATAAGTTGCCTCCCTTTGCACTAATGTTACAAGGCTCGGCAGCAGAGAAACAAGATCTGTTCTGTATGAGATGTCATACCAGCATCCTCATGTGCTTTTCCTCTTGAAGGTCAAACTTTCAGAGGTTAGAAATACACTATTTCATAGAAATAGAGCTGGCTTATATCAATAAGGAAGCTGCGGCACCCCATCTTCCTGGTATCTCCCTACAGTTGAATTGCTTGAAGGTTTGCAAGGAAAAATTTCTGCTGCTGCTGCTGGTGTGCCTGTCTAACCACAGCAATGCCCTTAGTTCACCGATCACCATTCATGTCCTAGAGCTCAGTCATAACTTTTGCTTTTTAAACCACGATCTCCAACTACTCTGTGTCACAGTGGCAGCATGAAGTTGCCAGCTCATCTGAGCACAAGGGCAGGTTAATGGCTGCTTCATCTGACAGCAGCATGAACATGCTTGGATTCATGTAGGCAAAGGTAATGTAGTGCCAGAAAGGCAAAAAGACACTCATGGGGAATTTCAGTATTTCTTCTGTTCTGCTTAGGGTCCATGTAAAAAAATAACTCTTTTTTTCTAAAAAATGCTTCTGGAGCTGATGGCAGTCATTGGCCTATTAGAGGCTCAAACAATGTGGAATTTCCCACAAAAGCTCACACACCACAGTGGTAGGAGATAGTATGAAGTTTTGCACAAGACGCCATTCTTGAAAAGGTGAACCAGGCTTTTTTATGGTACTTAGCAGCGAAGCGTTAAAGTCCAGCATTATCCTTTCCTGCCCAGCCACTAAAAATGACAGGCTAAGTCATTTCACACAGTGTAGGTGTCAGCAAGCCACTTAGCTAAACCAGTCCCAACCTCACCGTGAGTACAAAGGGCAAATCATGTTCAGCCCTGTTTCTGTTTGAACATTGTGTTGCAAACATGGAACTGCCAGGACTGTGCAGGTCAGTTAATGGGATTTTGACTCCTCTGCCCATGAACCACTTCATTTGTTAGGCTTAAGAGTCCCTGGGCCAGCTCTTGTATTTTCACATTATGCTTTGGCACCTAATAGTCCTAATGGTTTCCCTCTGGTAAATAGTCAGCTACCTGATCTTATGAGTATATTTCAGTAAATACACCGAGTTATTCTTTATTCAAAGACACTCTCGCAAGTAATGTGATCTTTTCATCTCCAATAGGCACAAGAGAATGGAAAATAAGAAGTGGGTCAGACCCAGGATCCACCTAGATCTGTATCACATTTCTGAGAATGGGCAGTACATAACACCCGGGAAGAGAAAACAGTGTGCAGACCCTTGAAATACCCTTCCCGTTAGCTTTGAAAAGCTACACTTTCAAAACATACTTAGAAGCTGCTTCTTGGCAGGTGTAAAAATCACTGCACTAGAAAAATAAGTTTTTAATTTTTGGAAGAATTGGGTCCAAACCAAGTACAGCATATAGAGACTTTCTAAGATAAACAGCAGTGTGATGTACTAACTAAGATGGAAAACCAGTGCTTTGGAAACATCATTCCCAAGGAAAATGTCAGCAAACAAACCAGCAGCGAGTCAGGACATTAACAGAAATCTGCTGGTGCTAACTTGCACATGTGCCTGCAGTGCACATCGCAGAGGTACTTTTGCCTATGTGAGAAAGCTCTTTGTGTGGTAGGTGATGAGCTGGTGCTGGTTTCTGCACAGCAGGGAGTTTAACTCTGGGCCTTTCGTCAGCTAAGGAAGGAGTTCCCTTGCTGTCCAACTGCCAAGAAGAAATGCGAGAGTGGGAAGGCAGGCACAAGGCGGGCAATCAGAGGCTCAGCTTCATCAGGAGGTCTGTGTGAAGAAGATGTGTTTCACAACCAGAGGAAACACTTTGCTTCTCCACGGCTTCTCCTGGAAAGCCCAGGGCTGCCCTGCCTGGGAGAACATCCCTTATCCCAAACCAGCCTCAGGTCTTTGCAACCTCTCTGCAGATGACGGCCTGCATGGGTCACCTGCGGACAGGGAGACACGGCACCAGGGGGAATTGGCTGGTGCCAAGCGTGTTTTCTCCAGGACTCTTCCCTACAAGGGAAAAGCACCTTTGAGCGCTTCCTCTTTGTAAAGGCTCCAACTGAGAAAGTTCCCTGGACCTGCACCATTAGCGCCCTTCCCTGAAATCCCTCCTTTTGTTTGAAAGACCGTATTTGGCTTGGCTCAAGCAAAGGTTCTCCATCTTATCTAAACAGTGCATTAAAATCTTCCCGGCAAATGCCAGGCAAAAGGAAACAAATGATTGTTTGTTCTTCACATGGTGGCTGGGTTTTTACAGTGGCTGGCAGGATGGGAACGTCATCATGCTCAGGGCATCTGCACGAGGGGTGGTCACGCTTCAGGAGCAGCAGAAGTCTGCCTGTCTGTGACACATGTACCCCTGCAACTGCTGATGGTCATCGTTCTGACAATCCTCCCCCAGGGTGTGGGGTTGTCGTTTTTTTCCCTCTGAAGATGGGAAAACAAAGCTCGGAGTAAAGGCAGCAGGGTTTCTCCTTTTCTTGCCAGTAAAACCTGGACTCTGAAAGCCAGCCTGGGTCTACCTGCAGCAAACTAATAAAGTTTCTCTGAGAAGAAATTCTCTGTAAAGACCTTCAAGCAGGTCCTCGTGCAGATGTATCAGGCTATGTGACACAGGAGATTCCGTCAGGGCTTTGTGAGGAAGACATGGGATAAAACCGTAGATGAGCTGACCAATTTCAAGTGGACATGATGAATGGGCAGAGGGAGGACAACCCCCCTTGCCCCTAAATGGCACCACTGCTACAGCATCTCTGACCAAAGCAGAAACAGAGGAAAGAAGAAGAAAGAAAAGATGCTACATCTTAATAAATCAGCTTCATTCATTTCGCACATCAAAAAAAACCCCATGTCTATTAAAAGAAGGTCAGCCCAGTTATCATGTTCAGCAGCAGCAACAGGCCTATGACAGTTCATCTGCCGTGCCCGTCTGGCTGCCTCACACAATGCCAATCCAGAAACACAGGTCTACATCAGCCACTGACACAACTCTACAGGACTCAGAGGCCTCCAGATATCGTTCTGCAAAACTGAGTTTCAAAGTTGTCTTGTCTTCATTCCTCTCGAAGCATCTTCAGAAATTCATGCCATAAAGCTCCCTAGTTTGGTTGGTTGGTTTGTTTGTTTGTATTTTTTCCAGAGGTATCTGACTTTTTTTTCGATGTGGATTAATTGGAGTATTGTGAACATTTCTTCACAGGGTTAGAGCTGCCTTGCAGAGCGTTATACAGCACAATGACGATTATGACTCAAGGCATATTTATGCCACAGTGCATCTCCAGCAATTCCAGAATAGAAGCATAGAATAATAGAACCTTTAATGTTGGAAAAGACCTCCAAGATCATCAAGTCCAACCATCAACCTAACACCAAGATGGCATGGAGAAAGTATGATGAAAAAAAAAAAGTATGAAAAGTATGATGAAAGAATGATGGCAGGGAGAAAGTATGTCAGCAAAGAAGATGCGGGCATGCCTGAGAACAGAACCACTGTCTCACACACAAATCACACTTCTAAATAAATCAGGGTCCTGGACACAAACCCAGCATTTGTCTATCACAGGCAAAGCTTTGGTCACCTGGTTTAGACAGTCATCTAGACCTCCTAGCTTTCTCTCACAGCCAGTGCAAGCTATCTCATGCAAGAGAAACTTGTTGCTGCGGGGACAGAAAGTGGAGAAGAAAAAGCTGTAGATGATCATAGGAGGTTCTGTAACATCTACTCTGTTACTTGCACAACTTTTGTTGTGGCAGTGCCTGGGAGACCTGACTAGACTGGTGTCCCTCCATGCTACACACCACATAAACATGCACAGAGAAAGTTTTTGACCTTGGCCAGCTTGAGATCTCTACTGGGGATGGACAGGAGGGACAAGACACACATGGGGAAGGGAAACGTGTTGACAGATGACCAGTGGCAGAACCAGCACCTTCCCAGGACCTTCCAGGGGCTACTGAGGACAAGAGAACAGACATATGTGTTTTCTCTTTTGACCAAAGAGAATGAAAAAAACCACATTTCCAGCCAGGAAAATGCCATTTCTGCTCTGCAGCTGAAACACTTTGGCGCTATCAGTTTAGAGTCACTGTCTGGTCCCACCTCAGACCCCTCTGCTGATCTCCAAGCTGAGCACCCCATCAACCCCAGAACAAATGTCCTGGCATCACAGCTTTCCCACAGCAGAGGATCCCTTGGAAAACAACTATGCCACCTGAAAAGTCACTTTCACCCAGCAGCTTCTGACAGACTTGAATGCAATCTGGGGCTTGGAAAACACGGCTTTACTTGTTTTAATTAAAACCAAATCCCTCCACCCAGACTTCCCTCTCCGTCACTCTCACTCTCTCTCTTTCCCCAACCATCTGACGCATTTTAGCAGACATATCATCAGACTCTGGTTGGAGGGAGGGGAGCGGCCATCTAATACAGCATCTTGCATCAGTATCCCACCCTTCTCTGGGGGAACTGAGATGATGGATTTGGCAAGCAGGAGAAGGGCTGCCGTGTAAGCGAAGGAATACGTGTACGTGTCGGCGCGTATGTGTTTCACTGGGAAAATAAAGGATGCGTAAACATAAAGCCCCAGCTTCATCCACTGTTACAGATCAGCCAGCTCCTTCCCAAGCACCAACGAGTACTGATCTAAAAGGCTCTTTAAATGAAAACAAACGTGAATCTAACGATGCCATAAATTGCACTGCTTATAGAATAAATCTAAATGCATTAGGATTTTAAAATCGGGAGTGGAAACATGTGTCCCCAGCATAAATGCCTACAGTTTCCTGTCTGCCCGAGTCCCTCTGCCTCCTCTGTCCATCAGGCTGGCACCCCACTTTCAAGGGAGCCCTCCAGTGCTCAGAGATCCAGGTGGTGCCCGGATGTGTGAACGTGGATGCTCAGGCCTAGACCCTTGGTGGGAATTCAAGGATATTTGGTACTCTCTTTCAATGATGATACAAGCATTGAAATCTGTATTTGGTGCTCTCTCCAGGCAGCTCATGAGTGTTCAGCCTTTAAAAACACCTAGTTGTTTATTTAGCTTTCTAACTGTGGCTTTAAGACCTAATTTTAGACTTCTGCTCTTGAAAAAGTATCTTGCCAACCTTACCACATGTAACTAAACACATATTTTGCCATTTAACTCATACTCAATAATTTTATTTCAAAACAACAGTGTTTTATTTTAAGAGGTGGGAAATACCGATTTTTAGGCTACCTATTAATTATCAGAGAGTCATTAGTAAGGATTTAATCATTATAACAAATAAATCCAAAGGTGTAACTAAGCAATGTGCCTAACGGTTTCCAGGGAATGAAACATGCATGTGCCTTGCAATTCAAGTAGATCCGTACATCTCACTGAAGCACGACCTGAGAGTTTAACTGGGACCAACCTCACAGCAGGGCCAAATTGGCCCAGGACCAGAACCTTCAGTGGAATAACTGAACGGACCTCACCCTAGTTTCTTCCTCAAAAGAGCTCTGGCTTTGTGTGTTTACATTAACAAGGCATACAGATATTTATCACTGGTCAGAGCTAATTCTATCCTGGTATAAAATACTTGCTGTAATTAGTGCACAATGCCATTTTCTTCACCAAATTTGTTTTAAGCTGCTGCTACATCTACGCAAATTAAACAAGATATAGATTGGATTGTAATAGGCTGATCTTCTAACCTAAGTAAAGCTCAAACTCAGTGCACCACAGGCGTTCTGGCAATTCCTTGCATGTTTTGTCCAGCTGGCAAGTATTTTGGGGCAAGAAGAGTCCCTTTCTAGATGTCTGAGGACCGCCTAGCATTGCAGGACACTGCATCCAGCAGAGGCTTCTGAAAGCCACCTCTGCACTCACAGCGTATTTTATATTTGTCTCCTTTTCTCAAGTGCAGACCACTCAAGGTTTTCATGAAAGCAGTCTGGAAATCCATTCCTTGTCCAGGAATAATTTTGGATCAAAAGGGCTCAAGTGATTCACTGAACTGCCAGGCATTTTGATGCTTACCCACCACTAAAAGCAATAAACTATCATAACACTGCTTAGTAAGTAATGCAGAGAAGACTGTGTGTCACTGCCTTATGGACAGAGCACATAGCCTTTTGCCAGGCATACAAGGATAGCCAGATGCCTGCGAAAGCCCAGAGCAGGCAGACTAACCAGCCTTCTGCATTGGCATAAGGAGGGTAAGTTCACATATCAGCAAGTTTATGCTGTTTGCTAAATAGCCCAGTCAAGGACTTCGCAAACCAAACCACCAGTTTACTGGCACCCTATCAAATGAAAAACCTGATGACCAGCTCACAGCTTCACCGTGTCTATGCTTCCAGAGCTCATACAGAGATGGTTTCATCTGCAAGCCAGACCATCTCTCTGCTGTGCTGTGAGCAATTTGCACATAGGTATATGCACTGAACCTGATGCATTTCTGCCTGGATTGCAGGCCCCCTGCAATCACCATTTCACCATCTGGCAGGCACACAGTCCTGCCTGGCCCACGTACAGATGATGGGCACTTTTCCTTTTTCCTCACCATGACATGAAAATCCAGAAACCTATGACAAAGAGCAATTTTTAAAATACTTTAGTTCTGCTCTGGTAAAATTTGTAAACGTAAATGGTGATGGTGTCCCAGGAAACTTAGGAGTAAAGTAGCCTGGGTCTGCAGCAATGCTGCCCAGAGCTGTGCAGCTCCAGCCATGGATGCAATCAGTACCGGAGGCTGGAGGGCTATCTCAGGGCAGCACTAGCCTGAAAAATTCTGCCTGGGAGCCTGAGAGCTTCCAATTCAAGAGGCAGGCAACCTACCACAAAACCACGGGAAAGGTCTTCTGGCTTCTTTTCAGGTGGTCTTGTCATGATCAGCCCCACTATTGACTGGGGACAAAAGGGAAACCCCCCTCTATCGTATTTTGGCAGGATGCAAAGCTGCTCCTCCAGCACTTGCTCTGGGTATGTGTTGTCCAGATTACCATACAAAGCTATTTTGCACTTCCCCCTCTGCCCCTAGCTCCAAGGAAGAGCTAAGGGACTGCCTCTCCCCGGTGTCTGATGTCCTCAGTGGTGCTGGTGGAGCATCAGGAATGAGAGGGTATGATGCTAGCAATGGGGGTGAGGACCGCAGTTGAAAGATGACTATCACTTTGGCTTGATCCAAAGCTCACTGAAGGGCTTTCCACAAAGACTACAGGTGATTTTTTCATTTGCTTTAGTAGAAGAATTTGGAAGCAGCCCCAGAGTGAATGATGGTATGCAGCACATAAGCTTGATTATCTGGTTTACTGGTCAAGACCAAGGCATAGCAAGCAAGGCTTCTGATCTGAAATCTCAGTTTGTGGAAAACAGATAGTGTAAAGAATGACAAAGAAGTGAGATAAAGCAGAGACTAAAGAAACAGGACACCAGGAAGTAGGGCCCATGACCTTGGAGACTCCTTTGAAAATCCCAGTCAACCTTTTATTCGGGATTAGAAATGCAGACCTCAACTAGCTATTGCTGGAGCTAAGGCCAGGCCTTCAAACAGCTTTAGCAGCAGCTCTAAGCTCTCTGCCTCTAAGTATTGTAGGAAATACTAGATGCAGCAGGGCAATAGAAATTAAGCCTATGTAAGCCATGGCAAAGGAATCCACTGAGCTGGCTTCACGGGTGCAATAAAACCGAGGCATGCTGCCTCTGACAGTACAGCACTGCTCTAGCTGCAAGCGCTGCCCCTCTCCCCTTCCGTGATCCAGACGCTCGTTCCACTGCCCTGTGCCTCTGCTTCTCCTGCTGCAGCAGAGGAGGATGATCGGGTAGAGCAGAAGACACCATCATCTGTGAGCCTCTAAGATCAGCAGATGCACAGTGCTGCAGTAAAGACAACAGCACAATTAATAACTGAAATGACGCCTGTAGCCAAATACCATGATGACAACAAACATGCCATTGCGAAAATATTATTAATGTGCCAGGTAGATAATTGCAGACACGCACCAGTCTGCAAGCACTTTATGTAGCGAGGATAAGATAGTAGCAACAATAAAGTTAACTATGTCTCCACTAGCTGTTAAAACACTAGTGAAGAAGAAATGGGGTTCTTTGACCTCTGGCATTCCAGATGTCTCTCCGGATTATCAGAACGTTCTCTTCCAGCCTTTAAACCTTTGTCTGACTCTACAAATCTGCCACGTGTAGCAGCTGCAAGTGTAAAGCTTCAGAATCCTTTTTCCCGTGTGAGAAAAGCACCTGTCTCAACCAAAGCGCATAGACATACGAAGTCAATATGACTTAAGCAGGTGCCTGACAGTATGTCCTTAAGGGTCTAAGCGAGTCCTAAGCCCTCGCTTAAGTGACCTGTGGTTTGCTGACCATAATTACACACAAAGGCACCAGGATTGCCCTATGCACTGACAGCTGCTACAGCTGGATTTGAAAATCTTGTCCATAAAAGACAAAGAGGCCCGGCACAGACCTGCCAGTGCAACCACACAGCTTATTTCACGGCCTTCCCTTCAGAGATCAGGCTGGCTGGACCAATATAAAAATGGAGGGAAAAAAAAAAAGTAACAGGCAAAAAAAATAAGAGGAGAAAGTAAAACTAAACAAAAACAAGAATCAGAGGTGAAAGAGAAAGAGAAACAATTAAGAAATAGTCAGATGCAGCCAAAGAAGGGTGTTGGCTTAGGAAAAGAAAACAGCTGAGGGAAGTGTATATGGTGCTGTGTCAGGAGGGGGTGTAAAAAAAAAAAGGCAGACAGGCTTGTTCTTGTTTCAGGAAATGGAAAAAGATGGAGGAGATTGGAGTTCAGTTCCTGCTTCTTCCAGAAGCTGGACAAATTCATTGACCATGGTTAATGAGTGACTCAGATGTCTCATTAACCCTAAAGCAATTGTGACTTAGATGCTTAAGCATCTGTAAGGATTGGTTCCCTTCTTTCCCACTCAGTAAGGAATGGGTATGCAGGGAAGTGAGTTTTTTCATCCCCCTAGGATTTCAGGGAGATAAATGCCTACCTGCCTAATGCACAGGCAGCCTGTATGGGTACAGAGTGATGGAGGGGCAGGTGGCGTGGACGTATTACAAAGGGAAATCTGGTCACAAGCCAACACGACCTGGTACCTGTGATATCAACATAAGCATCACCGCCTGCATAAGCATCACCAACAATAAGCCGTGCAGGCACAGGCACAGAACAGGGCACAGCAGCAGGGCACCTCAGCATCCCCAAATGCAAACTGCTTAAAATTATATCAGCAAATTGAAACACATTTGTAACCATTGGAATATGCAGGGGTATCTTAAAGGACGCCTGTTCTCTCAGAAACTATTTTATTTCACAGTCAATATCCAGCTGGAGACTTCTAGTTCTGATGTAATCAAAATGTTCACCAAGTTTCTCAAAGAACAGCTTCAGCCTCTGTCCAAGACATTCTCACAAACTAGCAAGAATTTGCAATGAAATCCCAGGGAAAAATGTTATACTCAAGCAGAACATATTTCCTATTCTTCTCTTGTCATTTTCTAGGCAGATTCTTCATTCAAAGCTGGTCTGTTTCTCATCGTTTCTGTGCTGCCCTGTGGACAGCGGACAGAGGACAACAGGACAGAAGATGGGAAGAGAAGGCTGAAGGCCAGCCATCAGGGGTGGATGCAGAGCGCTTCACAGGGAACCACTGCTGGGCCTCCAGACAAGCATGAGGATCACCAATAGCTGAAGCAGAAGGTAAATAAGAGGCATTCCCAGATGTGCACTCTTTAGGCTGAAGTCTCATGGGTCTTTGAATGCCAGGTGCTGGTCCAGTCCAAACCAGCCAATTTTTTGAGTCAGAAACCTTCCTCAAGGAGACACTGCTTTATGTTATTTTCTTTATTGTTCTCACCTGCTAAGCTGCATATTCCCTCCTTCCTAGCATTGACTCCATCTCTCCCATCAGCTGCTACTTCTTCCTGTTCCATACTCAAGAGACTTGTGTTTCAGGTTCAGTGAAACGACCCTGGACAAATAATATTTTCTCCAGATTTTTCTCCAACCCTTTGCCTAACTTTCCTTTGAGCTTCAAGCTTGATGTGCCAGATGACTGAGTGTCAAAAGAGTGCTAGATCAGGCCCTGATGCCAACAGGACAGGTCTTACACCAGTAAGGTAAACCTTGCTCCCAGAAGGAGGTAACTGGGTCATAATCAGACTTCACAACACAACAGATGTGCCATCCACTACCATTCCCCACAGGAGTCACTGCCTCTTTCTTTGGTACATCCCTTTAAAGTCAGGTGCTGAGCAGCAGTGCTTTCAGCTACCTTTCTGTCAAGCTCTGCTGCAGCTAAATTTCCTGATACCGAAGCACCTTTATTCCTCCTGGGGCTTCTCCAGTTTTGCAAGGATCCCACAATCTTTAATTTCATTTTCGTTCTGCCTGACCTTAAATGCCGACACTTACTGTCCGGTCCCCTGGAGGAATCAGTGAAAAGAGTTAAGTTCTTCCTTTACACCACTGTCTAGAAGCATCTGTCTCCCCTGGTGACTGCAGGCCCCTAAAATCTGCCTAGCCCAGAGCAAGAACATGCAAATTCCTACCCCTGGAGTGTAGGCCAACTCCGTTTTTTCCCCTCAGGCAGATCCGGCACAGACATGGTTGCATAGCTGCAGGAACAACTGCTTGAGAAGCAGGCTCAGAGGCTTTGCTGAGCTTCTGGGCAAAGATTTAGTCCAGGAAGCTTCTGAGCCCTATGCCAGTTACATGCAAAAGACATTCTCAAATTAACCGTGCAAGAGCATTTCGTGACATCAGTAAACTTAGCATCAAGTTTCTTGTGCCCGTTGCTCTTGGAGGCAGATTTGCCATCAATAGTGACTGTGAGGCCCAAGATAGCCTTCCTGTAAACATTAACTATACTTTGAAACTTCACATCCTGGCACTGCAATTATGCTGGAAGACGTTGCTTCCTGAAGTGCATGCAGCTTGATGCAGCACATGAATCAAACAGCACAAAAATGTTCCCATCACCATCTTGTAATATAGTGATAATCGCTCTAGCTGTCCACAAATTCTGATATCTCTAAAAAGCTGATGCTTAAATTTTCTTGGAAGATAAATTTTTCTCAAACTCCAGGCTTTAACAACTTAGATTTAGCATTGAGGGTCAGATTGAATTTAGAAATATGTGACTATTAGCATGGAGGAGAAGAATTTTGTCTGCTTATTGATTTGCAATACTAAATGCAAACCTTTAGAAGGGTTTGATCTTCATTTCAGCCTTTGCTTAGTGCTAGAAACGCATTTGTTTCTCTACAGCAAAGTTAGCTCCAAGCCTGTAATAATGACAGAGAACTATGAACTACACAAAGTTTCTGCGGAGAGTGCAGAGCAAAGCTGCCTAAAAATCTGGAGTTGTTAAAAATAAGTCCTAAAAACAAATTGTTAAAATTCAAAGCTTGAACGTGAAGGTTGAGTCCAAATCCAAATGCTCCCTAAGTCCTGCAACTTTTCAAGCCATGAGGTGTGTGCAGGGGGGATCACCTCTTGCAACGCTCTCAGCTGTTGAAACCAGGACCTGAGCATTTGTTCGGTCCTGCAGTTTAACATACAGACTGGCCTTTATCTATCTGACGCACTGAAGCATGCTCACGCCCTAGCGTGTCCTGAATCAGGACCAAGAAGCAACTCGGACCTCAGTGTGAATGACACTGCTAATCGGTCTTGCAGATACTTCTTTTTTCCTTCTTCTCTCTCTCATTGTCCTGTGCGTTCCTGAAACTAACAGAAAAACAGTTGTGTGTGCACATAAGCAGCCTTGAATTGGTGCTGTTCTGCTGGGTTCTTATGTTACATTCTTTTGTGCTACATACAATCTCCACCAGGACATTTTGTCCCCCAGGCTTCATCAGCCGGTCTGTTACATCCAACCCCCACCCCCCGCACCCCCGCCTGCCTCTGGTTGCATAACTCTAGCCAGGATGTTAAATTAACTCTCTTCCAGATGAGTTTGACATAATCTTATTTACTTTCACAGCGTATATGCCAGTATGCAAATACATTACTCAGCACTATCGACTCTGCACTTTCACCAAACTATTACTCTTTGTTTTTCTAACGATGGTTCACTAGATACCAGACAGGAACACTGCTGTGCCAAACACCAGAATACTAATGTCTAGCAGGAGAAATCTGGTGACATTAGGAAACAAAGTCTGGTTGGCATTTGTAAATGTTTGCAGCCAAGCGAGGAAAACCACTCGTTTCCCACCTCAGCATCCCACTCCTGCTCTTTTAAAGACACCGGGTCATGTTTTTATCTTCCGAGGGAAATCTCAACCAGCTTCTCCAGATCTCCAGGACATGGGCAGCCATGAGTAAAGCCATACAGACTGACTTTGCATTTGCTGGTGACACGATGTCTATATTTAAACAGTGTCCCAGCTCCCAGGCTCAATCCCAGCTGCCTCCGGACTGCACGGCACAGCGACGCTGGGTTCACGCCTTGCTCGTTGTGCCCATGTTTACCATTAGAAGCAAAGCCAGGTGAAGAAGCCAAAATAAAAGCTAAATAACCAATTTTATGGTCTGCATGGGTCCATCCTGGGTTCACAGGACACGCGTCACCCACAGTGGTGGGGTCCGTCCTTAACAGCACTGCTGCCCACAGATGGGCAGGAACACCAAAGGCAGATGTCCACAAGAAGGCAAAGCCAGCCCCAAGCGTTTGTCTCATAATGGAGGTAACATCTGGGTGAAATCTGGGTGGGCTGCACTGTCAAAACCACACAAACCAGTTGTGTGCCTACCTGAGGGGCTCTGGCTGATGCACACACCCAGCCACCACCAAGCTGAAGATGAAGAGTGAGCAAACCCTCCCTCTAATGCAAGGTGTAAGTCTTCATAGCCCACTGTAGCTGTCCCACTTTGTGCAAGGTAAAGAAATCACAAGAAATGCTGGAGAAACTGGATCAAAGGAGACTTTCGACAAAGTCTTGCTTTGTATCGGCTCTGGCCTACCAGGGACCTTTAGGGTGCAAAACTGCACTTGGAGCTACATTTTGTATTTGATCGCAGCACAGCTGAATGCACAAATAGGCACAAAAAAAAAAAAATTAAAAACAGCATTTCCAGACGGGAAAACAAAGGCACAGCAAGTAAGCACAAGGAAGCGAGAAGTTCAGCTGAAATGCCAGAGCAGCACATTGTGCGGGTTGCCTTTCTTACTGCTGTGGTGGGTCTGGGGATGATCATGGTCCTGCTGAGCTCCTCATCTTCTCGCAGAGGCTGATGTACAATCACGGGTTGCTGTCTTCTAGGGAAATCCAAAGCCCCGGGAACAAACTGAGATGTGAAGCAGAGGGCAGGTGTCCACAGGCTGCTTTCAGAGCTCCCCAGGCTCAGGCAGCTCTTTGGCTGTTGAAGGAGGGAAAAAAGCTTTTGTTGCCCTTGTTTCTTTTGCTAATACCTCACCATGGAACCACCAAGACGTGCGAATACAGAAGAGGTTCTTTGGCACAGTGAGAAACACCACTCCAGCTATCCATCAAATACTTCCATTTTAATAGGGCTCTGGCCTAACTAACCTTATCCTACACCAGTCTATTTATGGAGTTAAAAATAATGCAAGACTTTTCACCTGGAATTAGCATTTCTACTATTTTTCATTGTTAGCAAACTTGGAACTACTGATTCTTTGATGCCAGAACTTGCTGTGTTTCTTCTTCAACTGAAGGAAGTTTATTTTTTTCTGCACGTTCATTTTTTCTCTCTTTTTGTTTCATGTGTGATTACATTTAGCGTGGATGTTTCTGATATATTCACATGCCAAGAAAAAATATTACTTTCTTTTATCCTTGAACAATCCAAACTCATATTTAACAACTGGAACTTGGCATGCTGATCAGTTTTCAATAAAGGCTACATATGCTTTACCAGGGAAGTATATTTAACTGAAATGGAACTATCTGTTCTTGAAATTATCAGATTTGTATGGTGGGTCCTTTTCATCAAGTAAAGGGCCTTCATCTTGCAAACACCTATCCTATGAATGACTTGAGAAAGTCAATTAAGTGCAAAAAAACCCCAATCAAACAAACAAAAAAAGTGTGGTCTTACTCTATGCCAGCTATGCTAAATTGTTAATCTGAGTTAAACTACTATCTCAGTGGGAAAGGAGTGAAGAATACTTCAGATGTAACTGAAGCATAGCTGCAGTGTCCCCAGGTACTGCAGCACATACAGATATAGGGAAGGAGGTCGATCGCTTTCTCTAGGACAGCAAATATCAATGAAGAAGCTTTTGGGTGCCTTCCGTTAGGAGAAAGAAGGAAAAATCAAAATGTAAAGCAGAAAGCTTGTGGAAGGAAAGCAGAGACCATCTGTTTGGCCAACTGCACTGTAATGGGCTAGAAATTCCAACTCAGCTATAGCAATTTTGGAATGGCACTGCCAAGGCATTTAATTTAGCAGGATGCTTTATTTTCAAGGCTTATAATTAGATACAGTAGCAAACTAACAAAAAAGGGCACTGCTTAAGACATGCTTACACTTTGGGGAAATAGAACCAAATTCCGGCTTTCAAAGTTAGCCTTCGAGGGACAGGAAGGGGAGAGAATGCAAGGCAAGGCAAGGCAACTCAGGACTGACACATCCTGTGGCTTTTGATTCTGCCCTGGACTTGCAGCTCCAGCCCGTTTCCAACCCAGAGCCACCAGAAAATGCTGTCCTGCTGTGGGTACACAACTGGTACCCACAGGCTGCCTCACTAAGCAGCAGCCCCTAGTAGGGCTGGGAGGTACCTGAGTACCACCTACTAGTCCAGGTCCAGAAATTATACTGTAAGGTCCACTGAGGTTTCTTTGAAACTTAACACTTACAATGCCATTTATTTCACATGCATTACTCAGTCCCCAACAAACATTAACAAATTATTGTAGGGGAGCGTCTCCCAAAGTAAAGTTTTTGTTTCTGTTTAGTACCCCCTCACACTCACCCTTGAGCTGGTTACCCCATTGAAGAGGTAAGGTGTGGAAGCAAAATGTTACAAGCTTCACTCTGGTATCAGTTTTCATACACTGCCAATCCATGGAGAGAGCAGGGAGGTCTATCACAGAACAGGGATAAGGTTGGCAGAATTCCTTACCCCCGTTTTCCTACAGGATGCAGGAAAGGAAAGAGCAACTGCTCATCTCGTTTTTCACTGCCCTGTTTTCAGCAAAAAAAAAAAAAAAAACAGCTGTACCACTAGTTGGTACAGCTGCATTGGCTTCAGATTATCTCAGCCAAAGGTCTGCCATGCAAAGCACCTTGCTATTCCTATCTCATGTCTTTACTTAACATAGTTCCTGTGGATTCCCTATACAGCTCTGAAAAAAAATAGAGAGTAAGGCTGTGAGATAGGACACTGATAAGACCTTCCAAGACAGGCGATGTGTGGGTGAAGAAAGAAGCTGGACCTTCTTCACAGCTCAATTTTTAGCCTTTCCCTGCCACTGTTGGAAGCTGGCATCTGAGTAAGCTTGCTCCTCTGCACAAACTGGAGTGAAGTCATAGGTCTGTGCTTACCCCATCATCTATTGACATGGAGATGACTGTGACTCACAGATTCAACGCTGTGACTTGACTGCTGCATGATATGCTGGAAAGTTTTCCTTTTCTCCAGAATTTCAGTAAAAAGCACTTACTGACTTTATAGGTAAGATATTCTTCATTGTCTATTTCACTCTTGTGCCTACTCACATTTAAAATTGTTCTAGGCAGTGCCACACAATCACTTTCCTACAATAATAAAAGCTTGCTTCTTTTCCCCACAATACTACACCTGGCACAACATGTCCTGGACCAATTAAGGTCTGGAAATTGAGTCTAAAGTAACAAGCTCACTAGAGGATGGTAAATGACCCTCTGTCCATCAAGCCATGGTAACATGATGCATGTGGTCTTTAATCTGCCTTAACCCTGAAAAGCAAAAATAAAGCACTCTCACACAGACTTAGTTCAAGACCACGTCAGCCTAATAATGCAGACTGCAATAGATCGGCCGACATTTTATAACGCGTGACAGGAGTAAATGCATGTGGGAACTGGTCATCCCTGCACAGCTGATGGGAAGGACCACACAGCGCTGCAGAAACCGACCGGCTTTCCCTCATGTGTGTCTCTCTCTTGTGCACCAAATGTCTGAGACAAAGGGTTCGCTGATGAATAAACCCTCCAGCAGCATAGAGGCTGCTCCTGATGCCTAAATAAATGCTTTTTGTACAAGCATAGTTAACACAAGTTTGGCCTAAATGAACAATATAAACAAAATTAGCACTGAACTGATCCAAGCCACATTTTAACCAATTCAGCAGCACTAAAATCATCCTCCATTCCCAAACAACACTACCAGCCCAGCCCTTGCCTTAAATTAAATAAGAATAGTTAAGTATTTCATTCCTAGTATTTACGTTTTCTGTGTGACATGTTGAACTATTGGAGTTGCCTGCTTCAGGTGTTTCCAATGCACCACAGCCTTGACCACTGCTAAGCATCTAGCTAGATAAATAAACACTTGTCCTCAAGTTTTCAGTCATGTTTTCTGGCCAAAAAAATAAACATTTGTCCTTCAGTGTCATGTTTTCAGTGTGTCTTAAGATGCTCCACGTAACACTGTGGAGCAAAAACATAAATTAAGCATCTTCCGTATTCACATAGACTGCGCAGAAGGGAGTCGCAGACAGCTGAGAAGACCTTCTGTGAAACACTAGTGCTTCAGAGAGAAGTGAGTTAATGACTTTGAGAGCAGTCTGGTGCTCCGCAGTCTACAACCCTTTGATGGCAGCTGCGAAGGGTGCAGTGAGGAGCAAACACTGAGCAGGCACAATAACTAGCAGCGACAGAACTGCTATGATAAACACCTGCAGCAGCCAGTGGAATGTGAATACAAGAACTGAGGAGGGGGCTGGAACGATGCAAATGATGTAGCACAGCAATGGAGGGAAACTGAGTCACGAAAAGTTCAGAATGACTGTCTGGAGACAACTCCTTGTCATGTTGTTTATTAAGCTAAAGGAAATTCTAGCAACCCACAGCTTTTGAGTCACTGTAAAGCAGACAGACCCAAGAACTGGGATGGGGAGGGAGCTCATGTGCCCTGATGCATCTTCTTTATTCTGCAGTCTTTTTGCACGTCACGCTTCCATCATAACCAAGAAGACAGCTGACCATGTAACAGTGCTCCAGGCAGCTCTGAAGAAACATCACATGCGTCCTTCTGGATGCCTGAAACACAGTGGGTCTGTCTTGGTAGTCATAATGTAAAATTTCTCCTGGCTACCAAAAACTTGGGCACAGACAGAGATGTTATCACTCATTTCCTGTGCATGGTAATCTGATTGCTGAGAGTCTAGCCAGCCTTTTCCAAAGGGAAGGAAATACAAGTGAACTCAGTCAGCGTTACTTGGCAAGGTACTTTTTAGGGTATAAAGGGCTTTGCCTGACCCACGGCTTCACCAGGCAGTTGAGGAGGCTCCTCTCACTCAAAGTACAAAGGCTTTGAAATACAGGGTGGGGAGAAGTGCTTTCTTCAAACAGATATGTTTGCTGTCAAAAGAAAAGGAAACTGGAGAAAATTTGGAGGGCCAGGGAAGTGAAGAAGATGTAGACCTGGGAGAAGCTGGGAGAGTGAACACAATGTAAGTGATATCTGCAAAGGAGAGACAGTCCATAGGAGGCTCAGAAGCACAAGGAAGTAGCCTGGAGAAAAAGCTCACAGAGAAATTGCAAATATTGCTTGGAAAACATTTGCAAAGATGAGGTTTCCACAATTTGGCAGGACTTACCTACAGAGGAAGGTTTGAAAGAAGGGTCTCTGGGATTAAGTGAATCTCTTCCCTCTCTAATATCAAATACACTACATAGACTAACTTCCAAGAGATCTCCTCTTACCAGCACCTGATGGCCATTTAAAAGACGGCAGCCAGGAATTGTAGTCTTTCAAAACCTTTCAAAAGACCTCTGCCACCTGCCAGGTCTGACCTCCTGCCTCCAACAGGCTCAAAGATGTGCGACAAGCATTCCACCCACCTCGTGCCACCTAGCCACATCATCTCTGCCCCAGCTCACAGTGATGGAGAACTGCCCGGGTGCCACAGTGAGTCCCAACAGCTGATCATCCAGCTCCCAAAAAAGAAATCTGACTTGAATTCACATAGCTCTTGCTTCCAGGTGATGGGTCTTGATAGGACCTCACCAAGTGAGTTAAGACTTTGTGGCATTAAGAGATGTCTTCCTCCCTTTACAGCCCAGCCACTTTGTAATATTTCCACTGTTCATGACCAAAGCAGAGTGGGAGTTTTAGCATCGCACTATATCTCTCTGACAAAAATGCGAGCATGCAGAGAAGGAGCCATGGTACTTAGGCAAACATCCTCTTGATAGCCAAAGCTACCATAAAAAAAAAGGTAGAGAGCAGGACCAGCCCCTTTTTAGGTGATGAAACAAGGACCCACAGCTACACACACATGGATTTGGGCATAGAGAAGGTGTCACAGTCTGGTTGAGAAGCTTTTAGTCACAGCAAAATCTAGCTTACCTTTTAAAATTACTTCTGGCACTGAAGACCAGTGCTGCCAGTATTGTGATACATCGTGCAGCAGAGGCAAGCCTTTTGGGAATGACCACGAAAACTCTTCTAGCCCCTAGCCCTAGCCCACTGGCCTCCTTAAGCTCACCTTATGGTCTCTGAACACAGAGGTGATTTAGTGCTTTAAATAGGTTTCTAGGCTCACTCTTTCCCTCTCTCTGGAGACAGATCTGTGCTTCTATTTGGCTGGTAGGCTAGGTGCCCTCCACTGAGTCATTACCGCCTATTGTGTAAGACAATGGACTGTAAAGCAATGTAGATTTTATCAACAGAAACACTCTTTGGCAATCAGACTTCTGAGGATAAAATCATAGATTCAGGTGACAATGAGTGTGTCTTTGCTCATGGGATACCAGCTTCCAAAATTATTAACTGCTGTAAATACCCTGCTGTATCTTAATTAGACCTTTATTCATAGCCTTGGCTGCACTGGGTCCCATAAGTACCGTAACCGCGCTACAAAGAGTTTAGCTAACTTACTCAAGGAGACTTTAAAGGAGTTCAGAAACAAATACTTCTTTTTTAAGTTTAGCTGTATCATTTCTCCACAAATGGATGGTATTATGCCTCCCATTTAAAAAGGAAAAAAAAAAAAAAGTTGTGAAAACATTAATGTTGCAAAATCAGGCGCACAACATTCACAACATTGTGTGCTAACAAACTGGATGTGCCAGAATTGAAGTTGGCCATGCCGCCGTCTTTTGGCCCCTTTCTTGCACTGCAAGATCACAAGGTACCTTCCAGAACAGCTCTGCCTCACCAATTGCTCAGGGTAGACCTTGCTCAGCGGCAGACCTTGCTCAGTGGCAGACAGATTTAGCCCTAACCTAAATTCCACTTAGGGCTTCCCATTGGCTCGGCGTCCCCAAAGGCCCAGAGCCTGCCAGTAGGAAACACTTGGCACAAAGACTGAGGTGGAATTTAGACCGGCTGAATCTGGAGCCTAATGAGCAGCTATTCCTTATTTTGTTTCTTCCTCATTGTGCAGAGTGTGGCCCCGGGCCTCAATTACTGCACGCTATTCAATCCCTGCTCAGAATGCAGCATTATTAATTTCCCTATGTTTCCTCATTACCGATTTCCTATGGCACTCCTTGTCCCCACATCTCAGTGCCCCGCAAACGCCGTGCGCTTCACGGCAGCCTGTGAAGTGAGCAGTGGATCTCCCGTTCAGCAGCAATCACAGCTACACGGTTCAGCTGGTGTGGGGCATTCACGGCAAGGTGTTTCCTGGAGCCGTTGGCATTTTGTGTCACCAGCTGTCTCTGTGCCCCTTGCCAGGCAGGGTCATGGCTTGCACTGCTGTCCGTGGCAAAGCTTCCCTGGAAGCAATGGAGCCATCAAAACTGGCCTTCAGCATTACCATTGGAGCATTGTCATGTAGCAGCTATGTCAGAAATCTGAGAGTAGCTGCCATATTGCTCTCATTAAGAGAGCAAGGGACTGTTATCATAGAGTAATGGGCTCCTGCTGGTCCATTAATGTTGAAGCAGAGCTGGAGGCATTTATGGAAACAATGTGGAAGGCTGGTATTTATTCTCAGAGCAGGCAGCATTGATCCTTTCTCCCAGCGTCCTCCTACAATGTCTTTATTCCTGTTCAAAAAAGGGAAATATTTATCTCATCATTTCCTCCGCTGGATGCTGGTGCAGGGAAACAACAGACATTCTCTACTTCAGCATGGCAAATAATTTAGAAGGACATCTTGGATGAATCAGCTATCCAGGTCAGTTTATCCACAACACTGCGTGGGAGGAACCATGGAAAGATGGCAGAGGTGGTGTTTACCATCCTGTGATTACCTCGCTCATGTGCACAAACCTAATTTCAAATACTTCTGGATAAACTCAGGAGCACTTTACAGCCAAGCTGTCTCTTACTCCCTCCTCATGCAAATGCAAATGCATTACGCACTAGAAGCGGCTATCTCATATTTTCTCATTTTCTTCTGTCTTGCGCCTTAATGTACGTTTTGTTAGGAAGCACATTATCAGTTCAGATTACATTCCTTAGAAGCACCACTTTTACTCAAGCAAAAGAAACTCACTGCTTAACCAGGGAGAAAAAGCTTGAAAAATCCACCAGAAGTGAAAGCTGACTTCTTCTTGGTGACTGTTGAGATCTAATTAGGAATTTCTGCAGTATCAGAGCAAAATGTTGCCAGTTCTTATATGTGTAAAAGAAATACCAATGACACAAGTGTGCCATCTTCCCACGTCTGTAGGCAGATCTGCCAAAGTCTCACTCCCGCCACGAGCTTCAGCAATCATAAAACTGAAATGAGCGAGAGCAGTTACTAACATTGCTCCATTTCAGAATTCTGCAGACCAGACAGGGTTTTATATTGACACTGCCCCAGAATGTTCTGGGAAGCCAAATGTTCAGTAAGATGCTTTGGTTTTATTAACAGAAATTATGGACCAGCTGGAGAGTGTCCAGAGGAGGGCCACGAAGATGATCAGAGGGCTGGAGCACCTTTCCTATGAGGACAGGCTGAGAGAGTTGGGGCTGTTCACCCTGGAGAAGAGGTGGCTCCAGGGAGACCTGATAGCGGTCTTCCAGTACCTCAAGGAGGCCTACAGGAAGGATGAGGAAAAACTCTTCAGTGGTGTCTGTTGTAATAAAATGAGGGGTAATGGTTTTAAAATAGAGGGAGATAGATTCAGATTAGATATTAGGAAATTTTTTTTTACAATGAGGGTGGTAGAACACTGGAAGAGGTTGCCATGGTGGTTGATGCCCCATCCCTGGCAACATTCAAGGCCAGGTTGGATGATGCTCTGAGTAACCTCATCTAGTTGGAGATGTCCCTGCTCCTTGGAGAGGGGTTGGATTAGACAACCTTTAAAGGGCCCTTCCAACCCTAATGATTCTATGATTCTATGATTGAGGAAGACTGAAAAAGAAGAGCCTGAGATGAGGAGGACACGGGAGATCTCTTCCACGTAGTTTTTTCACAGTGATCGAGGGGGCTGGGAGATAGCCAAAGAATAAAAAACCCTTCTTGCAGCAGAAAAGAGGTTCTTCCAAGAAGACAGAGAAGTTTGAAGTGTCTTTTCCTTTCCAGAGGCTATTGGACAGCAGTGCCTTAAGTATTTCACACAGATAATAATCAGAGAATCCAGTCCCTAAGGAGGGCGCAGGAAGGTCAATAGTAATCCCAGCACCCAGCTTCATCTCCAGAGCTAGCTCCATGGAGCAACTTGGACTTCTCACCTACACATCTCCCTGCATCTTCCAGAACATACCAAATCTATCACCGATCAGCAGGGACCATCCTCTGGTTAGCTAGCAGCTGGTCATTTTTCAAGTTTCTTCTGTTTTTCTGTGACTCCTCCATTGGGTCTGGAAAAATACAATGAATCAGCCCCATGCACGCAAAAAAAAAAAAAAATCACAAAAAAAATATAAACAAATAAACAAGAATTCATCCTCTTCGCTGCGTGCGAGTGTTCCCACATCACATGCAGGATTTGAAAAGGATGCTTATTGTGGAGTTCTTGTTTGCACCAGTCCCACTGTGGGGGCCACTTATATAAGTCATTGTTAAAATTTGGGGAACATCTGAATTCAAAGATGGGGCAAACGAATTAAAACAGTGACGGATGGGGCAAACCCATTAAAGCACGGGTGCCTAAGCTTGACAAAAAAGTATAAAACTCTTTCTTTTACATAAAAAATTTGAGGTATTTTTTTTTCTCTTAGAGAAACACAACAGCCCTCGGATTGCTTGGAAGTTGAAAGACAGGCCACTGCATGCAAGAGATCCTGCACAAGGGTGGTGGCCAGCTCTGCCAGGGGCCAGTGAGGCTAAGCGAATGGTTCTCAACAGGAGGATCAGCACCTCTGGAAACAGATGCCTGGATCTCACAGGGAGTTACCCGCTGGGAGAAATTCAGTGGGCATCAACAATCTGAATTCTTGTTGAGAATCGGACCCCTGAGGTTAAGCCCTGCTTAAGGAAGAAACACCAGGTTGATGTGCTGTAAGTACAGTGAAAGTCATCATCAGCCAAGCGCATCCTCGGCTGCATCAAAAGAAGCATGGCCAGCAGGTCGAGGGAGATGATTCTCTCTCCCACTTGGAGTACTGTGTCCAGTTCTGGAGTCCCCAGCACCAGAAGGACATGAAGCAGTTGGAGAGGGTCCAGAGGAGCGCCACAAAGATGATCAGAGGACTGGAGCACCTCTCCTATGAGGACAGGCTGAGAAAGTTGGGGCTGTTCAGCATGGAGAAGAGAAGGCTCCAGGAAGACCTTATAACAGCCTTCCAGTATCTAAAAGGTGCCTATAGAAGACGGGGAGAAACTCTTCAGTATGGCCTGTTGTGATCGGACAAGGGGTAATGGTTTTAAAATAGAAGGAGATCAATTCAGATTAGATATAAGGAAGAAATTTTTTACAATGAATGTGGTGGAACACTGGAACAGGTTGCCCAGAGAGGAGGTGGATGCCCCATCCCTGGAAATATTCAAGGCCAGGTTGGATGGGGCTCTGAGCAACCTCATCTAGTCAAAGATGTCCCTGCCCCATGCAGGAGGGGTTGGACTAGATGATCTTTAAAGGTCCCTTCCAACCCAAATAATTCTATTATTCTGTGATCAGGGCTGTCCCCTTCACGCAGACCCCTCTCCTCTGGGGCTAAAAGCATGCTGGCTGCCTGACCAAAAAAAATAACTGACAGTCCAGAGCCCTGCCAGCATCAGCACTGGTAACAACCTCAGCAATACTGCTTCTTACAAGGGACCAAGAGACCAACAGCACAGACCTGTAGCACCTCAGCTCTTGGACGGTGACGATATGTATTGCTGGCTCTTTCTGACCTCGCTCATGCAGGAAAGTAAAATAACTATCAATAAAACAAGGTAAGGCTTTCAAAAAGCAGGTGGCAACAGACTCGACTGCAAGCGCTGCTCACATTCTCAGCATGAACATTTATGATCTCAAGTCAATCTGCCACTCACTTATGTATGGCCTTGCTACTACTTGAAAACTGCCTGGAATTGCCCCCGATCCTCAGAAATGTGTCGCAAAGGTAACAAAGCATGCTCCCAAAGCGGGTTTGTACTTCCAGGTGATCGGAAAACTTCTGGAAAAATGTCATTGCACGTCCCAAGGCAAGAGAGACACGAATGTCTCTGCGATTTTCTTTCTGGATTAAGCAATCCCTAAAAGCAGCTTTGAACAGGGCAGAAACATGCTGTGTTCTGAGCTAGTGGAAGGAAAAGTTTTAGAGAAAATTGGGAAATCTGGAGAAAATTGAGATTTGGGGAAACAGTCGGCTGGCAAGAGAAGGCATATTAAAACAAATCTGCCTTAAGAAAACAACATTTAGGTTCTTACGCGGGCTGGGAAAGCATCAGCTGTGAGCAGCTGAAAATTTAATGCATTTAAATTTCCACACTTGGGACCATTAAATCACATTCCCTTTCATTTAAGGGAGGAAAAGAAAAACCTTTTGCCTTGTGCTTAATTAGTGAAAAAGAACGTGTTGACCTTCACAGGGGATGTTCAAAAGCGGGTGGAACTGAACTTATCAATGCCTGTGAACATCCACTTTCTTACACATTTACACAATTCGGAATCCAGACTCAGAAGTACATGGGCCATGTCCTTTTAGCGTGAACTTACCCACACGTGTCTGTCTGAATTGCCCAAAAACCAAATCTATTTTAAGGAAAGATTGTGAAAGGAACCTGTATTATTTCAGCCAGCATTATTCAAGCCTTCTCTTTCCGGAACCAGCAAAGTTCTGCTGTTTATTTTGAAGAGATCAGATCACTTATACATTTTTGAAGCCTTATTGTTCTCCGCTTTCTAAATAAGGGGCGCAGTTTTAATTTTGACGTTGGCCTCGAGTGGGTCTGAGCTTGACATCTGGAGTGTGCCGGCCGGGGGAAGGTGCCTCCTCTCCCAGTATAAGAGGTCTCCGGGCATCCCGCAGGAATCTCACCACTGGCGGCTTCTGCCTCTCCGCACGAAGCCTTTCGGCACCGCCGGTTGCCTGCACATCTTCTGCCAAGACACGGACTTTGCGTAGGAGGGGAAAAAAAAAAAGAAAACCAACAATTTTTTAGCACCAAAGTTATTAATAATTAACACTCGTAACACAGGACTGGTAAAACCAGTTTGCTAAAATAAAGCCAGGCATTTTATTATTATTTTAGGGTTTCATTTAGTCACCAAAAGTTACTCGGGCTAGTGTTTGCCAACCGCGCCGCGGCAGGGATTTCACGAACCCTCGGGCCCGGCCCGTTGCGGAGAGCGGCCGGCGGCGCGGCGGAGGGGCGGCCGCCCCGGGAGCTGCCTCCCGCGGGGAGACCGAGCCGCCGGCGCCGTACCCGCCGTGAGGGGACCGGAGAGCCCGGCGGGGCCGGGGGTGCCGGTGTGCGGCCCACCGGGTCCGCCCGCGGTCGGGGGCGCGCCGCCGGCTCGCCGTTGCCCTCTGGAGGAGCCGGGCCGCCGCTCCCGCCGGCGAGCCCGCTCCGTCCTTCGAGGTTCCTGCGGGGCTTTGCTTTGTGCGGGGGTAGAGTTTCTAATTTTCTTCAAGTTCTCCATTTTTTTTTTTTTTTCCCGGAAG